>WBZZ01005976.1:62500-65000 GCA_019918135.1 Paulinella micropora | reverse complement strand
AGCACTATTATTATTATTATTATTATTATTATTATTATTATTATTATTATTATTATTATTATTATTATTATTATTATTATTATGGACACCGTGATAGCCCAGTGGTCAAGTTCTACCATCTGGGCCCTGTCGCCAGTTCGATTCCCGTCGGTGCCACCAGTATTTTCATTGAACATACCAATCCGTCTGGACCAGTATTTTCATTGAACATACCGGCCCGTCTGGAAGTGTTGGAACTGCCCTTGCGGGGGTGTCATTAGAGCTTATCGTCAATTCTTCGTACTCCCCTCACGGGTGAGACGATGGAGGCGCATGTGCAGAAATGCATCAGCCATTGACAGAGAAGCACTATTATTATTATTATTATTATTATTATTATTATTATTATTATTATTATTATTATTATTATTATTATTATTATTATTATGGACACCGTGATAGCCCAGTGGTCAAGTTCTACCATCTGGGCCCTGTCGCCAGTTCGATTCCCGTCGGTGCCACCAGTATTTTCATTGAACATACCGATCCGTCTGGACCAGTATTTTCATTGAACATACCGGCCCGTCTGGAAGTGTTGGAACTGCCCTTGCGGGGGTGTCATTAGAGCTTATCGTCAATTCTTCGTACTCCCCTCACGGGTGAGACGATGGAGGCGCATGTGCAGAAATGCATCAGCCATTGACAGAGAAGCACTATTATTATTATTATTATTATTATTATTATTATTATTCTTATTATTATTATTATTATTATGGACACCGTGATAGCCCAGTGGTCAAGTTCTACCATCTGGGCCCTGTCGCCAGTTTGATTCCCGTCGGTGCCACCAGTATTTTCATTGAACATACCGGTCCGTCTGGAAGTGTTGGAACTGCCCTTGCGGGGGTGTCATTAGAGCCTATCGTCAATTCTTCGTACTCCCCTCACGGGTGAGACGATGGAGGAGCATGTGCAGATTTGCATCAGCAATTGACAGAGAAGCACTATTATTATTATTATTATTATTATTATTATTATTATTATTATTATTATTATTATTATTATTATGAAGGGGTGCACAGTATGGCACCCCACGGGAAGAGGAGGTGGTTGGGCCTCTTCCCACTGGTTTCGAGGCTATGTCGTTGTGTTGGCTCCGAGGCTATGTTGTTGTGTTGGTTCCGAGGCTATGTAGTTGTGTTGGTTCCGAGGCTCTGTTGTTGTGTGGGTTCCGAGGCTATGTCGATGTGGGTTCCGAGGCTATGTTGTTGTGTTGGTTCCGAGGCCATGTCGTTGTGTTGTTTTTTATAAGACATACACCACGTGGGATCAAAGGGGTATTTACATTCCGCGATCTAGGGGTGGTGACGGGTTTCGAGGCGTCCCAGATACTTACCACAAAACGTCCTCATGCCCTGGCAGACCGCATGAAATGTCTGCTACCCCTGTGAGTACCTCCATGCGGGACCTACCCAGTCTCGTGGAGCTCTCACGCGGGGAAGATCAATCGTTTGTAGTTGATTTCCTGCAAGGTACCCGACACTGTGCGGGTAGTAGGGACTTCCTTTTGGGGCCTTCTATGCAGGATGGTTAGAGTCACTCTTCCCTCCCCAACATACTCACTGTAGTCCCTGTTGGGTCGAGGGATGGAGGCGCATGGCCCCCGGGCTCAGCCATGACAGATCAATATATATATATATATATATATATATATATATTATTATTATTATTATTATTATTATTATTATTATTATTATAGGAAATTCGCACCACCTCTCCTGCCTTTCGACGGACAGGTCTGTATGTATGTATGTATGTATGTATGTATGTATGCAATTATGTATATGCAATTATGAAAATATGCAAGTATGTATTTTATATGTATGTATGTATGTATGTATGTATGTATAGGTCTGGGGGCGTTTGGACCGGCAGATCTAGGTATGTATGTATGTAGATAGATAGATAGATAGATAGATAGATAGATAGATAGATAGATAGATAGATAGATAGATAGATAGATAGATAGATAGATAGATAGATAGAGTTCTGGGAGCATTTGGACCGGCAGATCTAGGTATGTTTAGATAGATAGATAGATAGATAGATAGATAGATAGATAGATAGATAGATAGATAGATAGATAGATAGATAGATAGATAGATAGATAGATAGATAGATAGATAGATAGATAGATAGATAGATAGATAGAGGCTTGGGGGCGTTTGGAATGGCAGATCTAGGTATGTATGTATGTATGTATGTATGTATGTATGTATGTATGCATGTATGTATGTATGCATGTAGGTAGGTAGGTAGGTAGGTAGGTAGATAGATAGATAGATAGATAGATAGATAGATAGATAGATAGATAGATAGATAGATAGATAGATAGATAGATAGATAAATAGATAGATAGATAGATAGATAGATAGATAGATAGATAGATAGATAGATAGATAGATAGATAGATAGATAGATAGATAGATAGATAGAACCTGGAGGCATTTGGACCAGCAGA
>WBZZ01005976.1:37500-42500 GCA_019918135.1 Paulinella micropora | reverse complement strand
AGCCCTTGCGCTGCGCGCGATTAATGGCGGACACAAAATCGTCATTACAGGGGGTTTGGTTTTAGGCCGGAGCACTGCGCAGCTGGCCCTCTGCATCCCCCCCGGGATAGATAGATAGATAGATAGATAGATAGATAGATAGATAGATAGATAGATAGATAGATAGATAGATAGATAGATAGATAGATAGATAGATAGATAGATAGGTAGATAGATAGATAGATAGATAGATAGATAGATAGATAGATAGATAGATAGATAGATAGATAGATAGATAGATAGATAGATAGATAGATAGATAGATAGATAGATAGATAGATAGATAGATAGATAGATAGGTTTAAAAAGAAAACAACCACATTTTGCATTGTTTCACGCGAATCACCGGTGATTTTCAAGGGAAAACTACCACGTGGCTGGTTTCCCCCTCTCATAATTTGACCAAATCATCCCAAAAGTGCCACCTAAACCAATTTTACCGATATTAGTGTATTATGCGGCGAGCCGATAAAGCGGCATATATGGGTTCGAGCCGGCCCGGCAAGACCCATAAATTAGCCGGTTTTATCGGCGAGTCGCATATGTACTTTTATGGGTCAGCTCTATCGAATTTATTTTGCCCACAAAAGTTGCGCCACAAATATTCCGTGTCTGCGTTATTTTTGTTCACTAATAATTTTCACTTTATGAATCCGTTTTCAACACCAGAATTTTCACTTTATGAGGTTGCTGACCCATAATAGTATATTATCGGTCAGCTCCACACAATGTGGTCAGGTTACCGATAAAACTACACATGCGGGGGCGCCAAATTTGACGTGTTTTGCGGGCTCGCCGGCCCCGCCCGGCTTGCCCGCAAAACTCGTCGAATTTGTGGTTAGCCGCATAATATACTAGTGTGTATTATTATATAGATTGTATTGTATTGATCATGTGGCAGACGTGGGTGAGGCAGTAGAAGGAGAAGAACATCAGGAGCAAGGTAAACATCTACATCTACATCTACATCTACATCTACATCTACACCTACACCTACACTTACATGTACATCTACATCTACATCTACACCTATACCTACACCTACATCTACATCTATATCTACATCTACATCTACATCTACATATGCATCTACACCTACACCTACACCTACATCTACATCTACATCTACATCTACACCTACACCTACACCTACATCTATATCTACACCTACATCTACATCTACACCTACATATGCATCTACACCTACACCTACACCTACATCTACATCTACATCTACATCTACACCTACACCTACATCTACACCTACATATGCATCTGCACCTACACCTACATCTACAACTGCATATGCATCTACACCTACACCTACATCTACATCTACATCTACATCTACAGGTGCACAATGTGATTTTGCTGCCACCACATCATCTCCTGGTATCTATCTATCTATCTATCTATCTATCTATCTATCTATCTATCTATAGGTAAAGCTAAGCCTCCCCCTCCCCCTAAAGAGAACAGAGAAGCTATCTATCTATCTATCTATCTATCTATCTATCTATCTATCTATCTATAGACTAAGCTAAGCCTCCCCCTCCCCGAAAGAGAACAGAGAAGCTATCTATCTATCTATCTATCTATTTATCTATCTATCTATCTATAGGCAAAGCTAAGCCTCCCCCTCCCCCTAAAGAGAACAGAGAAGCTGCACTTGCCAAGGCCAAGGCAAGACAAGACAAGGTGAGAAAGCAAGAAACAAAGATAGATAGATAGATAGATAGGTAGATAGATAGATAGATAGATAGATAGATAGATAGATAGATAGATAGATAGATAGATAGATAGATAGATAGATGATAGACAGATAGATAGATAGATAGATAGATAGATAGATAGATAGATAGATAGATAGATAGATAGATAGATAGATAGATAGATAGATAGATAGATAGATAGACGGTAGAGAAGCTGCACTTGCCAAGGCCAAGGCAAGACAAGACAAGACAAGGTGAGAAAGATAGATAGATAGATAGATAGATAGATAGATAGATAGATAGATAGATAGATAGATAGATAGATAGATAGATAGATAGATAGATAGATAGATAGATAGATAGATAGATAGATAGATAGATAGATAGATAGATAGATAGATAGATAGATAGATAGATAGATAGATAGATAGATAGATATGTTTGGTCTATCAGCTCTGCATATCCGAAGACATAGGCATCCATTCCACCCCGCCGCCAATCAGCGACTGGGTAGCGGGCTGGGAATGGGCACTAGGCCCCGGATTTGTGCAGTCTGACGGTTCTACGACCCTGCCTGGCTAGAGGGCCGTAGAACCAACCCAGACACGTGTCCGTGATCACGTGCCCCGCCAAGGCTCGGGCCCGAGGGGTACACCAACCCTCGAGCTTCATCCAAGGCGACCACTTTCGCGGCGGCCGGACTATACCTTAAGATCTCCCTGCTTATGTGCCTACCCGCACACAGGAAGATCCCACTCCCGTCTAGTCTCTGAACCTTTCCCATTTGTCAGGACACCACTGGGTAGTGGCGACGGAGGACTACCGGGCCAGCTGCAGCGGTGACATAAGTGGGCCGACGTCAAGAGTAGTGGCCATTTGCCATAGCCACTGGTCACTAAACTCACGTCGGAACACCAAGTCAGTCCAAGGCAGCCAATCAGAGGTAGTCGTACCGAGTAGGAGCCATGCGCGGGGTTGGCCTGACAGGAAGGGACTTGGCTGCGGGTTACCCATTATTCCCTGCGTGGCCATATCCTTCGAGTTTTTACCATCCGACGAGCGTTACCTCGCCTGCTGCACCTTGCGGTTTCCTGCAGGCCGCGGTATCGAAGGCTCTTAGGGCTTTCCCGAACAGTTTGAGAGTGTATCGAGGGCCGATGAAGGGTAGTCATCAGCCCTGGCCAGTCACGCTGCACCAGCTGCGACTGCATAAATCCAAGAAAACAAAAACAGCTGGTGCAGGGCTGAAGGAGATAGATAGATCAACCCCCAGGCTGTAGGTGCCAGTGGGCCGAGTCCAACTCCGGGATGCAGTTTACCGTCATGCCCAGGACGGATAGATAGATAGATAGATAGATAGATAGATGAGATGTCGCAAAGGAATGTAGTCCTTGCAAAGGAACGCAGTTTCACATCAAACAATAATTTGTGTACTGTGCATGTGTCCGGGATGGGAATCACGGGTAGACTGTGTTCTGGAAAAAGAAGAGGAGGAAGGACGTTGAAGAAAAAGGCAATCTAGGAATGGAGAGTGGGAGGATAAGGAAGAAGAGAAAGAAAAGGAAGCCGTTAGTCCAAGTGTTTTGAGCACCGTAAGCTTGCGCAAGCTACAATGAAGACATTGTATGAGGCCTAAACCCCCGCAGGGACCTAGCCCGGGCTATGCAACACTGGACGGCTATGATGGAATGCAGTCACCAATACGGACTAGAGGAAGATTAGTCCAATTTTTGACTGCACAGGAGCGATAAATCGCAAAAGAGCAACGAGCTACGCAGGAGGATAGCTTGAAGCAAAGGGATTTGGATTGGGGATGGGAAAAACCCAAGGCGCGGAAACATCGATGAACAGAGAACGATACCATGCCGCGAGCCCCGCATTCGATTGGTCGAAGGTGGCAGGTCCATCCGTTGTCCTCGATTTGAGCTTTGAGCTCGTTGTATCGGTTGGTCTTGTATGCTCGTGCGTCAAGGATGTTTTCCTCGACCGGGCACGAAGATAGATAGATAGATAGATAGATAGATAGATAGATAGATAGATAGATAGATAGATAGATAGATAGATAGATGAGATGTCGCAAAGGAATGTAGTCCTTGCAAAGGAACGCAGTTTCACATCAAACAATAATTTGTGTACTGTGCATGTGTCCGGGATGGGAATCACGGGTAGACTGTGTTCTGGAAAAAGAAGAGGAGGAAGGACGTTGAAGAAAAAGGCAATCTAGGAATGGAGAGTGGGAGGATAAGGAAGAAGAGAAAGAAAAGGAAGCCGTTAGTCCAAGTGTTTTGAGCACCGTAAGCTTGCGCAAGCTACAATGATGACATTGTATGAGGCCTAAACCCCCGCAGGGACCTAGCCCCCCAGGACGGATAGATAGATAGATAGATAGATAGATAGATAGATAGATAGATAGATAGATAGATAGATAGATAGATAGATAGATAGATAGATAGATAGATAGATAGATAGATAGATAGATAGATAGATAGATAGATAGATAGATAGATAGATAGACGGTAGAGAAGCTGCACTTGCCAAGGCCAAGGCGCAAGACAAGACAAGGTGAGGAAGAAAGAAAGAAAGATAGATAGATAGATAGATAGATAGATAGATAGATAGATAGATAGATAGATAGATAGATAGATAGATAGATAGATAGATAGATGAGATGTCGCAAAGGAATTTAGTCCTTGCAAAGGAACGCAGTTTCACATCAAACAATAATTTGTGTACTGTGCATGTGTCCGGGATGGGAATCACGGGTAGACTGTGTTCTGGAAAAAGAAGAGGAGGAAGGACGTTGAAGAAAAAGGCAATCTAGGAATGGAGAGTGGGAGGATAAGGAAGAAGAGAAAGAAAAGGAAGCCGTTAGTCCAAGTGTTTTGAGCACCGTAAGCTTGCGCAAGCTACAATGATGACATTGTATGAGGCCTAAACCCCCGCAGGGACCTAGCCCGGGCTATGCAACACTGGACGGCTATGATGGAATGCAGTCACCAATACGGACTAGAGGAAGATTAGTCCAATTTTTGACTGCACAGGAGCGATAAATCGCAAAAGAGCAACGAGCTACGCAGGAGGATAGCTTGAAGCAAAGGGATTTGGATTGGGGATGGGAAAAACCCAAGGCGCGGAAACATCGATGAACAGAGAACGATACCATGCCGCGAGCCCCGCATTCGATTGGTCGAAGGTGGCAGGTCCATCCGTTGTCCTCGATTTGAGATTTGAGCTTGTTGTATCGGTTGG
>WBZZ01005976.1:5000-30000 GCA_019918135.1 Paulinella micropora | reverse complement strand
TAGAGCTGCCTCGAAACCCCACCCATAACAATCTGGTGTCTGCTGGGTCCTGGGCTATCAACCAGCATATGCGGAGTTTAAGATCTTTTACGCGCGCAACGACCCTCCTCCCCAGCATCTACCACCAAAGGGTTATGAGTTGGCGTCACAGTTTAACGCCTTGAGGCCATTGGGCTGGAACTCTGTTTAGCAAGTGTGACTAGGTTTTTTCATCGGGATTTCCCTCAAATATGTCACAGTCAACACTCCAAGGCAGATTTACTATATCTGAGGCGTACTGATGCAGCTAATGGCATATCCTCAACGGACATAAGCCTCCAATACCCTTGTTCGAGGTCCTCCACCCCCCCGTGTCAGTCTCTCGCCTGATGATCGGGGCCACCGATGGAGCTCCTGAGGGCAAGACTGCACTAAGCCGAGGTTATTCCGCAGTCCCAGCAACCTCTTGCAAGACGTCACCGAATGTGCAAGTGCATACACCAAGCGCGGTTGCTAGAGCTGCCTCGAAACCCCACCCATAACAATCTGGTGTCTGCTGGGTCCTGGGCTATCAACCAGCATATGCGGAGTTTAAGATCTTTTACGCGCGCAACGACCCTCCTCCCCAGCATCTACCACCAAAGGGTTATGAGTTGGCGTCACAGTTTAACGCCTTGAGGCCATTGGGCTGGAACTCTGTTTAGCAAGTGTGACTAGGTTTTTTCATCGGGATTTCCCTCAAATATGTCACAGTCAACACTCCAAGGCAGATTTACTATATCTGAGGCGTACTGATGCAGCTAATGGCATATCCTCAACGGACATAAGCCTCCAATACCCTTGTTCGAGGTCCTCCACCCCCCCGTGTCAGTCTCTCGCCTGATGATCGGGGCCACCGATGGAGCTCCTGAGGGCAAGACTGCACTAAGCCGAGGTTATTCCGCAGTCCCAGCAACCTCTTGCAAGACGTCACCGAATGTGCAAGTGTATACACCAAGCGCGGTTGCTAGAGCTGCCTCGAAACCCCACCCAATAATAATAATAATAATAATAATAATAATAATGATAACATGTACATGTGACACAGGATTTCAAAAGCACTGCTGAACTACGCACCGCGTTGGCTCTGATGGTCTTTCAAATTATCTATCTATCTATCTATCTATCTATCTATCTAGCTAGCTAGCTAGCTAGCTAGCTAGCAGCTATCTATCTATCTATCTATCTATCTAACTATCTGAGAGGCTATCTATCTAGCTATCTATCTAGCTATCTATCTATCTATCTATCTATCTATCTATCTATATATCTGTCTATCTGTCTATCTTTTTACGCAAGCACTGTTTTGATATAATATTTGCCACTCAGAGAGCTGAGTGAGAAGCAGAAGAGATAAAATGTATATATCTATCCGAGGCTATTCATCGTACTATCTATCTATCTATCTATCTATCTATCTATCTATCTATCTAACTATTTATCTAACTATTTATCTATCTATCTATCTATCTATCTATCTATCTATCTAGGGCTCCTCTACCTCCAACACTACCAGCTCGACCCTGCGTTAGCTCAATGTCAAAATCTCTACGAGAAGATTCCAAGTGTTTAAGCATTTTCAAGCAATTGCTTCACACGCTTCGTTGAGAGTCTCAACTTGTTCCATCCAATACTACAATAAGTCAAGGTAGCAGCTGCGCATTTGAATCATTTGTTATCATCTTCCTACCTGCGTGACTGCTTACATGATGCCAAGGGTACAATAAAAGAATTGCACTTATAGTGTAACTTGTGACTACTGATATTGCTACCAACAGGATATACAGGTTTATAAGTTGAACTGCCAGTGAGCATACTGTTATATTTATTTCAAACTCATCACTACTAGTAATATTAGTGGCAAGGATTGTTAAATCTTAAATAAAGTCAATTACACTTTTCAATATTAGTATTATTATTAATAATATTGAAATATGATTTTTTACACCGCAAGCACAATATTTTAATATATTAAGATTTCAGGTCCGGCAGAGCCGACGTGTGATAGATTTAGATATATAGAGGTGTTTTGACCCGGGCCCGCAGGGCATGTGTACCGTCCCTGAAGCAGTAGGTGGCATTGGACAATTAATTAGACCCTTCCTCCTCAACTACGTCCGTATTGCTATTTGTTACGTTAGCCTTATTCGTTACGGTTAGTAGTATTATTAGTTATTAATACAGTCATTTATCTGGTACTGGTGGCACTAGCTTTTTACCATTACCATTATTGCCCATATCAGGCCGTTTCGTAGATCATTTTCTAGAGGTACATCTTTTGTGTGACGTCGTCAGTTGGACTGGCGGGAATTGTTCAGTATTGTTACATTCTTTTATTAATACGTGTGAATCAGTTGGCCGGTAGGAGGGAGACGCCCCGAGTTCCGGTCGCCGTTTGCAGAAATCGCGAGGTTTTTGTCCCAACTGGTTATCGAGCCTTGGAGCGTGACCTGAGCAACGGATCGCAGAGGAGAACCTTCGTTGTGACCTGTGCAACGGATCGCAGAGGAGAACCTTCGGTAAAGGGATGAGGGGTCCACCTTAAGTGACCACATTACAGGAAGTGCGCATTTTCAATTATTTTGCTACAGCTGATCACTGTAGACACTACCCACGCTCTGCTTTGCTGGTGTGCAGAGCAAGGGCAAGGTGGGGGACAGGACAGAGAGCAAGACACCGAAGCGTGCAGGGCGCAGGGAGGGTGAGCCTCCTTAAGTGTGTGGTGCTTTTGTCAGCTCGGTGACGTGGCCAGTTGTGATTGAGTGCCGTGGTAACTGGGGGATTGAGCACCCCTGGCACACGGGGCACAACAAGATACAAAGCCAAAGTACAAAGCAGTAGGTCTGTTGTGATTGCTTGCCGTGATAACTGGGGGATTGAGCACCCCTGGCACACGGGACACAACTACCTACATTACAAAGTTACTGTTGAGCAGTAGGCCAGTTGTGATTGCTTGCCATGGTAACTGGGGGATTGAGCACCCCTGGCCCACGGGACACAACAGCCTACCTTGCTAAGTTCTTGTCGCATTCGTATTGCATCATTGCATCTACTCCTTGTATTGCTGTAGTGACTGTGTGAGGAGTGAGAGAGAGGTGTGGTGAGGGAGTGAGCTCTGAAGAACCGTGCGTAGGACACGAGGGGAGGAGCGAAAGTTGAGTGTTTAGGTGGTTGTACCAAAACAACTACAAACCTAGGTAGGTTGAAGAACTGACTTTGCAGATAGAGCTGCTAGTAGGTGGAAAGCTATCATAGGTGGTAGCTGAGGTAGCCTGAGTGTAGTTTGAGCATTAGAGTCAGTGGTAACACAAGTGGTTGAAGAGAGAGAGAGAGTAAAGGGTGGTGTGGACAAGCAAAACACTATTCTGTGTAGTGTGTGTGTGAGTCTGCTCGTGGCCTCTGTTGTGTTCTCTCTGTGTGGGTGTGTGTGTGTGGTTGCTTGCCTGTGTCTGTGCAAACAGAACAGAGTAAGCATAGCGTGACCATATCTCTATTGGGCAAGTAGAGAGCATAGCTGTGTGCTGTGTGTAAGTGTGTGTATGTGGAGCGTGTGTCTGACGAGTAAGACAGACAATAAGATTACGTTCACGGGCAAAGAGGCATGGATCCTATTGCATAGGCAGGTAGTGCAAAGCTGTAATGCTAAGGCCCCTAAGGAAGTGCTGCAGGGTGCTGACGCCCACAAACAATATGTACCTCGCGAAAACGTATTAGGGATACAGCTTAAGGGTAGAGGTGCCCCCCTTTATACTAGCTTGGGAAGAGATAGCAGAGTGGAATGACTGGGCTGACTTGGACGAAGAAGTAGTAAAGGAATACTTCGAGGACAAAGCCAAGGGTTCTACTCGCATGTGGCCTATGCCCAACCCCAAACCGGAAGCTCCCAACCTTGAGGAGGCGTTAGTGGTAGAGGAAGACAAGGAAACCCCAGTCAAGCGTTACAAACCGGTTTTTGGCAGTCCGAAAGATAAACCAACCACTGAGACTGAAGTGGGAAAGGAGGAGGAGGAGGAAGATGAAGACCGGCACCCCTCTGACCTCTACTCTAGTGGGTATGCTAGCACTGACAAACCTAGGCTGTCAACTGGCAAGGGCTCAGACTTAGAGGGCGACAGCAAGAGTGGGGCCTCCCGAGGACAGACGGACCCCTCTAAGGTCAAAACCCCACTGGGGGTGCTGATCGTGCTGTCGCACTGACACGACAGGTGATGGCCTATGACGCTAGTGTACTTGCTGAGATTAGCAAGCAAAAGGAGAGGGTGTTCAATATCATCTATGACATGCTCGGGGGTGAAGCGAAGAGCCTGGTGCGTGACTTAGCTGATCCGGAGAAGCTGACCTTTGGCCAAAACCCTAAAGCACTGTGGGACAGACTGCTAGCCCGGTACAAGAAAGCCGACCCCTCTGATGTTCAGGACAAGGTGAAGGAACTGAATGACTTCCTCTTTACGAGTAAGCAAAGTACGTCGGTCAGTGTGTAGACTTGAACGCTAGGAGAGACTGGTTGGCTGATTATGGCCAAGCCCCAACCGATGACCTAATGCAGCAAATAGTGAAGGATGCTTTAGTGGGCCCAAAGCAATCTGACTCTAGGGTGAAGAAAGCTTGGCAAGTCTGGGTTGAAATGGCTGAACTGAACCGAAAGCAGTTCAAGTGGGACTTTGCCTCCTGGTGGAGCTTCGTGCAAGATCGTGCCCTGGAGCTAGACAAGAAGTTTGACCGGGCCAAAGTGACTAGTTCCGCAGAGAAAGGTTTGGCAGCTCGTAAGGCCGGAAAAGGGAAACCCAAGGACGAGTGCTGGCTCTTCAGCAAGGAAGGCAAATGCACTCGTGGGACCTCCTGCCGTTACCTCCATGTTGGAGGGAAGGTGAGAGGGGTGTGTTTCTTGTGGGACAAACAGGGGGAGTGTAGATGGGCCGACAAATGTAGGTTTGAGCATGACCCCACTAAAGCCAAGAAGACCCCTCCCAAACCGGCAGACACCCCCAAGGGGGAGAAAAGCAAGAAGAGCGAGAAGAGCAAGGGGCCAAAGTGCTTTAACTGCTTTGAAAAGGGGCACATCGCCGGGAAGTGCAGCAAGAAGTGCCGGTTGTGCGGGGGCAAGCACAAGTTGAGCAAGTGCCCGGACAAAAGCCGAAAGGAGAAGGGCGAGGCAGCAAAAGGCTCAATCAAAAGGGGGGAGTGATAGCGATGACTCCGAGGATGAGGAGCCGGGCGTAGCCTTAGCTCAGATGGTAAAGTTCCTAACCGGCAAGTCGAAAGACAAAGCCCTCATGGCTAAACCCGGGGGTGCCAACCTTCCCGAGCCGATCATACCACCGGAGGACGAGAACAGTCTTGAGATCTTGCTTGAGGATGATGCCGACATAGATAAGATGAATGAGGGGCGATGCCATGGCGTAGCGGAAGGAAAGCGCCGGTGCGTAGCCCGGTTGAAGGACCTTGAGTCTCCCTTCAACAGCCTTAGGATTAAGGCAGCCACTCTCATTGATAGCAACTATTGCGTTGAGCATCAGTACCAGCGAGCCAAGCAAGAGAGAGAGAATGCCTTGCGCCGGTGGGCAACCGACATAGCACGAAGGGATCATCTGGCTCTAATGTGCGAGATGGGAGAACCGGGGTTGGAAGCCCAAATCAAAAGTGGGAGTCATCCCCTAATGGTTGATCATGAGGCCATAGTGAGACACGAAGCCGCGAAGCGGGGTATCCCGTGGAACCGGTCCCTCTTGCCCATCATCCACTATGCAAAGCCCCGTGAACCCGGACAGTTCACCGAATGGGTCATTAGCCGACAACCGTTAGTGTGGGTTAGCTCCAACATAGATGAAACCTTAGTCTCCGGTCCTCAGTCAGCCAAGGATGGTTACAGTGTAGTCCTCCACAAGAAGGGAGAGGGATACATCACTAAGGCCCGGATACCGGACATTTCCCCAGAGCTTAAGGCCGGGGTCCTTTACCTAGACGACAAGGACAAGGTGTGGCGTTTTGTGACGTCCACAAACCAAGTGCTGGCGGCAGATAAGATTGAGGCTAGAGCTTTCTTTGGAAAGGAGATTGCTAAGGTCACGGAGTTGACTAGTGAACAACTTCAACAGAAGTTCGGAGGGCCCGGAAGCGGCATGCAGCGCCTCATCAGTGAAGCGTACGGAATCAAGATCGTGGGTGACAAAACCCATGAAAAAGCGGTAAAAGAGTGTAAGGAGTGCCCGGCCGCCAAAGGGGGGAAAGTGAACCACCCGGCAAGCAACCAGTTGACACAGGTAGGGAAGTTCGAAGCTGTGGCGTTCGACAAGTCCGGGTGCCTACGCAAACCCCTCTATGGTGAGTTTTGGTACGGCATGGTGGGAATTGAGGCTAACACCGGGTATGCGTTCGGCCTCCTCCTAAAGGATGGCACCGCGGCACCACAAGTGCGCTTCATGCGGGAATGCATAAACTTCATTGAGACGCAAAGCGGCAAGAAGGTGAAGGAAGTCCGGGTAGACGGTGAGCATATCTCAGCTGACTTCAAGGAGCTAGTCCGGGACAAGGGAGTGAGGAAGAGGATCAACACCCTCAATGAACACAACAAGAACGCCTATGCCGAAGTGTCCCAAAGTGACTTTTAGCGCAAAGCGCGTCATAACCTGTTTAGGGCTCAGCTACCCTATGAGCTCTTGGGATACGCGTGGCAACACGCTATCCTCTTACACAACCTTTCCCCGAAACGATCCGGTGGTGAGGTCCGGATGTTTGAGCTGATGCCCCGTGAAAGGAAGGTAAATTGGATAGCTTACCTTGATCCTTTTGGGTGTCTATGCCACATGGTCATCGAGGGCAGGTTAGGACACGACGAGAGCCGGACGCACATGGCCGCCTGGTTAGGGCTGAGTTTGGAGTACTCCGCGCACTTGATCCTGTGTGAAGGTAGGGTGTTCCCATGGCGAAACGTCAAGAACTTTGACCACAATCAGCCGGCCTGGCCCCTGTTGCAACCCCTCTGGGAGAAGAAGGGACTGAGCTTGGAACCGTTCAAGGGAGACCCGTTAGTGGAAGACGCCGCCCTTGAGCAGCTGTTTGTCCCAAAGCCCCGGGTGGGGTGACCGATCCTGGTGAAGGGAAGAAGGCCCCGGATCAGGGGGAGCTTGACAGCTCCGATTCCGACGGCGAAGTGGAGGAAGCGACCTTTGAGCAGGAAGCAGTGAAAGCCCAGAAAGAGGCCCCCGATCCCGACCCGGAAACAATAGGGGAGTTGAAGGGAAGGTGGGTGGAGACCCAGCCACTCAGTGGGGCTGGGCTTGGGCCAAGAAGACCTATGGGGTGGGTTTTCGGGACAAGGTCCGACGAGGTCAGGTGCAAGACGTGAGTGAACCCATATGGGTTAAGAAGCAGAAGAAGAACGGACCAGCCCACTGGGTAAAGTTTGAGGATGACGACTCCCCAGACCGTATGTTGGACTCGGAGATCGTCAAGTACCTTGCCGACGGTCCGGAGACCGCATATGCCGCCACGTTCACTAGACCGGTGAGTAAGAAGCAAGCTGATGAGCTAGGGTACTGGGACGACGCCCGAGCCGAAGAGATGGCTACGCTCTGGGAGAAAAGTTGCTTCCGGAGAGTCCGAGCCGACTTAGTAGACAAAAAAGACATTTGTGAAGGCCGGTTCGTTGATGCCACCAAAGAGGCAGGGGGAGAGATCCTGAAGTTCAAAAGCCGATGGACGGCCAAGGGGTTTTCCATGATACAGGGATGGCATTTTGGGAAACGGGACTTCCCAACCCCGTGTGCCCTTACCATCTTAATAATTTTCGCCCTAACAGTGTTCTTTGGCTTAGTCTTGTCAAAGTGGGACGTTGGCACCGCATACACAGAGGCGTCTGCAGCTGAGCAGGGGTATCGCCCCAGTTACATCGTACCACCGTTTGGTTTAGAATAGCCGGGGTTGTGTGGGAAATGCTTAAAGCCCTCTATGGCAGACCGGACGCGGGCCGCAAATGGTGGCGGTACAAGCTAGTCCGTTTTTAGAAAGTTTAGGCTTTACGGCTCATGTCGCTTTTCCTTGTTTCTTTTGGCGTTGGCTACCCGGTAAGAATAAGCCTGACTTTGCTTTCGTACACGTCGACGACATAATGGGAGCGTTCAGTAGCAAGGAGGTGGAAGCAGAGTTCTTAGCCGCCGGTAAGAAGGCCTTTAGGGTCTTAAAGCAAGAGGCTCCGACCGGGGTGGTAGGCCTGGACATAGAAGACAAGGAAGACTGTCGACTAGGCCGTACGATCAAGATCTCCCAGGAAGATTTCATCAAAGAGGCAGTTGAGAAGCTCCAGTGCACCGGTTTAGCTACAGCCGATTCGCCGTGGTTGATGCCGGGGGTACGAGCCGGGAAGCAATCAGTGCTAGAGCAGTTCTCGCCGCAGCACATCTTAGGTGTCCTCTTATGGACACGCATCACTCGGCACGAGGTTTTGGGCCCATTGAGGGAGGCCACCCTTGCCTCCAAGCCTGAGTTGTTCAATTATCAGCAAGCCGAACAGGTCGTACGGTACCTTAATGGTACCCGATCTAAAGGCATTCGCTTCACCAAGGCGAACGGCACCCGCTTGATGTCCTGGGCGGACTCAAGTTGGAAGGGTACAGCCGAAGATCGTCGTGCCTGCCTAGCTGGGTTTCATTTCTTTCTTGGTGGCTCGGTGCTACCATTCTGCCTTAAGCGGAACGTGTCCGTGGCCCTGCACAGTGATGCGACCCTGAGAGCGCGAGTGGAGGCAAAGGCGAGCGCGACACAGGACGAGCTGGTGGCGACCGCGACCGGGTGCGGCGAGCTGGAGAAGGTGGTGGATGGCAAGTGTCTGGTGCCAGCCGCGCCAGAGGGGTCCTCCTGCGAGGTGGAAGTCTACGCGATGGTGGAAGCATACCACGGCCAGGATAAAATATCTAACTTTGTGCAGGGCATCGCTGGGGGACGGGTCGCAGACGCGCTGGGGCCGTACGGGTGGGGGCAGCCCCCCATCCTGTACGGCGACAACCAAGGCGCCCTGGACCTCGCAGATACAAATGTGTTTTCTAGGAAGCTCGGGCACGTGGATCTGCGCTGCGCCATCGTCAACCAGAAGGTGGACGCGGGTCTAGTCGTCAACGAGAAGATGGCGTCAGCGGACAATGTGGCCGACGTCAACACCAAGCCGTCGCGTGGGGAGCCCTACCTCCGACTGGTGCGGCCCGTGGCGAGCGACTAGCTTCGTCTGCGGCGGGGTGGCGCGCGCGCGCGCGCCGTGGGACTTCCTTCAAGTTGGGACTTTCAACCCGTGGACTCTGGATAGGACTCTGGATAGGGTAGAACTCTCAGACTGGATAGAGTAGAACCTTGGATTGGTACCCGATTGCAAGGGGATAGATTTTAGTAATTAGGCGACTAGATTGCCGAACTCCACAAGCTGTGGAGACGTAGGCTAGCGCCTCTGCTTGCATTGTTAGTCATATATTGTGCACGGTTGTGCTGATTGCGCTTTAGTTGTTAACAGTGTAGCTATATTGCCGAACTCCACAGGAGACGTAGGATAGCTCACTTTGCGCTTGACTTAGTTGCGTAATCTAGGTATTAGTTGCGCGTTGCATTGTGGACACTGACTCGTAAGGGAGTCTAATTAAGGGGGAGCATTGGACAATTAATTAGACCTTCCTCCTCAACTACGTCCGTATTTCTATTTGGTACGTTAGCCTTATTCGTTACGGTTAGTAGTATTATTAGTTATTAATACAGTCATTTAGAGTACCTTTTCTGGTACTGGTGGCACTAGCTTTTTACCATTACCATTATTGTCCATATCAGGCCGTTTCGTATATCATTTTCTGGAGGTACATCTTTTGTGTGACGTCGTCAGTTGGACTGGCGGGAATTGTTCAGTATTGTTAAATTCTTTTACGTGGGAAGCAGTTGGCCGGTAGGAGGGGGACGCCCCGAGTTCCGGTCGCCGTTTGCAGAAGTCGCGAGGGTTTTCTCCCAACGGGGGGGGGGGGGGGGCACCTACGCCAACCACCGCGCTGCCGACCCCGCCTTGCCGCGCTGTCGCGCTGCCAGTGTGAGTTTGTATACAACTCTTCAAGTAGGCAGATACAACGAACTCTTAATTAGAACACTATGGCTGCTTTGAGTCCTGACTCTGTGAGAGCAGGTGAAATACCAGTAAATAGTAGAGAGGTCACTTCGTTTATTTACGTAATTTCGAACTCTTTGCAGGCTTGGGTGCAACGGCGTACGATCCAGTGTAGAGGTGACGTAGAGGTCTCCAGTTCTCAAACTGATAGTGTCTTTCAGTTTCGAGTTAACACTGGCAGTCATAAACAGGTAGTGTCGGGTTGGTAGACTCGTGACTTGAAAACTCAAATTGATTTGGAAGCCGTAGGCTAGGCGAAAATGACTGAGAACGGTAAAAATGACAGTCAAACATTGTGTTTCCGTCCCTTATCCCGGCCACAAATTTACCGTAAAACGTGTTTCACTGGAAATCGGGAAAGGGTAATATATGGAGAAAAAAGGCAATTGTTAATCTTTTCTAAAAAGACTCATCTTTGACTTAATCGTTTGAAATCATCATGAGTCAAGTTTCTCAACGGAATCGAAAACTAGTTCGTTGATTAGGTAATACCCGGTCACTCACGGACCTAATACCTTAGACGCCGGTTTGCTGAGAGACTCCGTTAGAAGCCACGATACCAATCGACACTTTTAATCCGCACGTAGATAGCAGACTCCCGAACTGACAAACTCAAAGGTAATAATGAAACTGAAATAAAGTCCGCGCGACTGTAATTATTACACAATGATTAGTGTCTAATCCTGAATGCCAATATGGAACGTTACGTCCGTTACAATTATTGACTAGAACTATACGGATAAATTACTTACCAGTCACAAAGTAATCACTAAAAGTAAAACGTAGTTGTCCTACCAACGCTCCCTTAGTTCTATGTCGATAATGCAAGTTATAAGTAATCAATACATTTACAATTAATAACTATTGCATATTACGATAATGGCCCTTATTTCAGGTTGAAAAACTGAAATAACAATTACAGTTTGACAACCTCAAATAATAGTTAAGTCTCAAAACTGAAAAATTGCCAATCCTGTTCTAGTCCGCCCGCCTTCGCTTCATTGCTGCAATGGCATCTCGTAATGGCCTCTATTTCAGGCTGAAAAACTGAAATGAAGTCACGGTTTGACAACCTGAAATAATAGTTCGATACGATTAAAACAATAGCAGTAGGTCCTAACAGTATGACCACATCAGTACGTAAACTGAATTACATTATTGACTCCATGAGTCCAATATAATTAGTTAATCTTGTCATTCCGCCAATACAAAACTACTTCCCGAATCCGCCGAATCCGCTCTGTCGGCTGATGCCCTTCTTCCGTTCTTGCCGCGATCAACGGCCGATGGTGGATAATCCACGCGCTTCGTTCTCGCGCTCGACTTCTACTTCAACGGGGACAACGCCAAAAGATGCCGCTCAACTACCTGCGCAAAACACTGCCTGCACACTTCAAAGAGAGAAGACTCACAAAACAACAACATTAGTTGACTTTGCGTAAAGTTGCGTATTTGGCGTGAGTTTGCAGACTTGAGATGTAAAATTATGGATCAAGTGTTACCATAAATTTACTAACGAGATATTCGAATTGGTCCTTAGGAACATGTTTGGTTAATACGTCTGCTATTTGTTTCTTAGTTCCTACCTTTACAAACTTAATCTCATTGTCTCTCTGTGCATGATGAATGAAGTGCAGTTCTAAGGGTAAGTGTTTAGTACGTCGTCCTGACATTCCCCTCTCTGCTGCTAAGATAGTCTGTGCATTATCTTCGTAAAGCTCTATCGGCCCTTTCTGTGCTATACCTAACTCTTCTGTGATGTGTCTGATAGCCAATCCGTCTCGTCTGCACTCTGCTGTGAAAATTTCCGCGTCATTAGAACTTAGTGCAATTCTAGTCTGTCGTTTCGATAACCAAGCTACCGGGTCTCCACCCCAAAGCACTATATAACCTGTTACAATACGTGACTTTCCGGTTTTCTTACAGACCTTATGCGCAGCATCTGGCCATAAAGTAATCTTGGGGTACGTCCTTCCTTCCTTTGACGATTTAGGCCCGTGAAATGCAATACCGCGATATGAACTTTTCAGATATCTGAAGATCCTACCTAGTAAAGCATAAGCAAGTCCTGGATTACTGTTTGCATCACGCTAGCTGCATTCAGTGCTTGATCAGCATCTGGGTGTGTCATCTTACTTAGAAACAAAAGTTTACCCACCAAACTAGGAATTGAATGTTTCTAAGAGCGTTTGTTTCTCCCATAGGTTCGGGCTCATGTTCTGCACTAGGAGTGCTTACTGGTCTAACATCGGCATATCCTACATCCTTTAAAATCTGTTTCTGATACTTCTTCTGATGCAATAAAATGCGTCCTCCTTCCTGAACTATCTCTATCCCTTTGAACTCTTTAGCTACTCCCAAACGCTTAAGAGGATAAAACTTTTCTAGTTTACTAGCAAAACGGTCATACGATTGTTCGTTAGGAGCTGAGAAAATAAGATCATCTACATGGAAAATACCAATGATCGCATCTCTTATCTGCTTATCTTTTTCAACGAACATACATAAATCTGAGTCTGGTAACCTGAATCCTAATTCCTCTAACTTAGGGGCTAAGATCTCATACCATCTCCTACCAGCTTGCGGCGCGCCATACAGAGCTCCATCTACTCTCCATATCATGCCTTCATGCTCTTCACTGTCTATCCCATCGGGTGCATAAGCATAAACAGGATCATGCATTCGTGCATTTAGATAAGCATTTTTGAAGTCTATACCGTATAGCTTATGTCCGTGCCATGCTGCAAGCTTAGACAAAAAGAGTAATGAGCGATGCGCGGCACAGGGCACAAATAATTGATCTGGGTTATAGCTAACTCCTGGCTCTAGCATATCTCCCCGCAAAGCTAACCTTGACTTAACGAACTTACGTCCCTTTTCGTCTAGTTTGACTTTATGTACCCATGTTAGTCTCACTACTTTTACTCCCTTTTCTTTCGCTTCCTTAGGGCTTACCCACGTGTAAGTGTTAAAAGACTTTATTTTTTGTACCCATGTTAGTCTCACTACTTTTACTCCTTTTTCTTTCGCTTCCTTAGGGCTTACCCACGTGTAAGTGTTAAAAGACTTTAGAGCTTCAATCTCTTTATCCATTCCTGCTTTCAACTCTTTCGAGGTTAATCCCTCATCAACGATTGCCTTTGGTACCTTCAATGTCAGGTACAGTAACGCAGTGGTTTGATCCTCTACAATATTTTCTGCGGACATCTCGGGATGCTCTAGTTCTCCGACGGGTCTTATCCTATCTATCCGATACTTTCTATTTCGCTATCTAACATCTTTTCTACTTGACCGTCATCAAAGACTACGAAGTGACCGGGCTTAGGCATCTTACGGACTTTAAGTCTCTCTCCCTTCTCGCATGGTTCTAAGACTTTTCCTTCTCTCTTAACTGATTGCCAGTTGTCTCCATATTCTTCCTTTGCCCATTCTTCTCCGAAAGCTACTCCCGGCACACTAACTCTCTCATGCCAATGTAGCTGCTTTAACTGCCGCCTTCTTTTCCGGAGGTGGTTGTGTAACTGGTGTCCTAACCTTAGCTTCTCATTTCCCTCTCACTATGTTAGCTGTTGTGACTTTGTCACTTTGCTCCCAAGTGAGGCCCTTTGTGGGCGCGTCTCCCTCTACGTACCTCCTACTAGGGTGGTCTGCTTCGGGGCTTTGCGCCTCTAACGATGTGACGCGTGTTACCCCATCATCCTTGTCGTCAGCTAGTTCTACCTTCGACTCTGATGGGAGACCGGAATCTGGACGGTGAATGTCTTTTCTTCCTGCAACTCCTCATGTTTGTCTAACTCCCCCTCATCTTTATGTTCGGGTTCGTCTAACGGCTGTTCTAGCTGTACGGTGTCATTACTCTCCCCCTCAGATTCCTCGTCGTCCCATCTAACTTCTCTGGGTGGGTGAGCATCCTTGCCAACTACATTGTGGTTAAAGCGTACATTACGCACATTTGTGATGACCTTTCGACCATCCCAAACTCGGTATAGTTCCTTAAATACATCGTATCCAAGTAACATTACACGCTTTCCCCTATAGTTGCCTTTGCCTACCTGCTTTCCTATCTACATTACACCTAAACATCCTATAGGCTTAAGTTGTCGGATAGCTGGCTTGTAGCCCGGACATTGCTCAAAAGGTGAGGTTCCTTTCCTAGGCCCTGTCGTGGCTGGTAGAATGTTGTGTAAGGTTGTGGCTGTGTGTCATTTCCGCCCAAAATTGGGGTGGTAAATTAGCCTCATATCGCATGGCCCGGGCTGGTCCGGCTGTGATGTCGTTTACCTTCTCAGCTATGGGATTGCCATCTTTATCACCTGGAGCACTAGTCTTCCAAATGAATTGTAGGGGTTTCCACCACTCTATAATCTCAGTTGGGACATCGAACTCGTTGTCGCGAGTGATCTGTCTGACTTTCTTTTGGAAGGATCCGCGATGTTTGCTTGAACCACACCAGCTCAGAAAGTTGCAGTGGTCGCAGGAAGATATCAATTCTTACTACAGACTGCTCGAACTTTCGGGTATCCCATTGCCCGAGGAGATCAAGGCACACCGAGCCTACTACCTTCGGAGCAAACATGACCAACCCTGGGACCTCAGGGTTGAAGAGAATGTACTCGCGTACTATAGGCAGGTCTTATGCATACCCAAGCCTCCCCTCCCTATGTAGGCCGCGAGGCATAAGACGACGAATACCTGAGCGTTTCCGAGGTGCGGCTCGGCTACGGCAGCAGTATTACGTACGGTTCCAACACGAGCATCGGCTCGCATGGCTGCTGACGATATACCGGCAGTTGGCGAGGAGCAACGACCCAAAGACATCCCGCATCGCCAACCAGTTAGCAGATGTTGACGAGAACGTTCCGAACACATATCGAGGCCGCGTGAGATGCTTCGAACAATGGATTGAACGATTCAGGGCACAGGAAGCACTGGGTTGGGACAGACTTGTCCAAGCCGATGAGTTCCGATGGCACAGAATAACTCAACGGTTGGATTATATCTACCACGTTTGACGTGAGTGGCCGTACTGGAGGCAACAGTGCGAATACCAGCTGGGGCAGATCAATGACATTGGTCAATTCGCCCCAGTCATAAGGCGTATCGTGCCACAGCATTCGGAAGTAGGAGAAGACTTGACATGGTCGGAAGCGAGGGCTTTGATAGAAAGCCTGGATCAGGAATTAGACATGCCAGCGGAAAAACAACCCGCAGTGACATGGAGGTGGCAACCATCATCACCGTCTAGCGAAGAGGAGTTCATAAACTCCCTCGAGGAAGTATACATCGACGAATAAGCATAGACGCGTTTTTAGACCCAGCCAATGGGTTGTATATATATTTTTATACACTTCTACCTTCGCCACAGCGAAGTAGATACTTGCCGGGTGGCAATAAGAAAATGTCTGCAGACAACAACAACCAAACAAACAACGCCGAACACGCCAACTGCACCCTTGACACTGGCATAGCGCCCGTTCATCCCTATGATGGACGAGAATGCACGGGGGTATTGAACAATTGAGATCAATGCCTGAATGTTTTCTCGTGATCACAGATCCTTCGGACGGACTAGGGCCGAGACACGTGTTAGGGACGCGGAACTTCTGACCTTAGAATTGCTGGGAAATTTGCTTCAGATCAGATGCAAATTGAAGTGCTGAGTAATTTTCGGATCACAGATCCTTAAGACAGGGAATGGGGACGCGTGATACTTAGAATTGCTCGGAGATCTGCTTCAGATCAGATGCAGATCGCCAAGTAATGCTAGGATCACAGATCCGAAGGGTGGACCCATGTCACCAGAGCTGTTGCAAGTGCTGCCGACCCTCAACCTCGGGAAGTTTGAGGCGCGGTAGCAAATGCGGGTCCGAGACCTGGGAAAGCATGGAGAAAGGAAACTGAAGAGATGGTTTGACAACGACATGATCAGTCAGTTGTACTTCTATGACAGATCGTCATAAAAGAGGGGGAGGAGATAGTTCAAAATTTAAATTCAAATCATGGCAATTTGAACTCGAAAATCTCCAAACTCAAATTTGTATTTTGTAATCACCTGATGTACAACGGTTATGAAAAGAAAAAACTTAGCTTTCACTCCGAAGCTATTCAATGGGTTGTCTCCACAGGAGCCGATCACCCATGAGGAAACAGACCAGGAAAGTGCGCTCTCATTTGCAGATATTTATCAATCTACCCTTATTTACTACGGTTCCAGTATAAGACGGAGATGTGAGATTGTCACTGAGGCTCCGCAGATAGGTAAATATGTGACTTTTTCTTATACCACTATACATAATGATGCTACTGTATAGAAGAACTTTATCTCTTTAAGATGTAGCCTGTTATATTAGTTTTTATTTATATACTTTTGAGTCTGTTGAAAACGATAATATTACAATTCATAATAAACCAGTACTATTTTTTTAAGCAATATCATGATAATATTATGGTTAGGGGTGACAATGTGAAATGCATCTTTTTCATTTTTCTTGCTTAGCTCTGACAGTCTCCTACATTTTCCGCCATACTTTTTTCCTCTCTTTGTAGAGGAGGAAGCAAACGGGAAGATTAGGTTATTTTCAGAGTGCTGTGAAATTGGATTGATAAATACACCTGCTTGCATTATTTCTGTGGACATTCAAGTGGCACAACATTCAAACTTCGACCTCGTCTTTCTCAATCAATGTTTGAGATAAGGAAATGCAGCGCACACAGTTGGAAAGCTCTTGTCATAAGCTTTCCAATGCTGGCTTCAGCTTTATCGTATCACTTAGATTGATGGAGAACGATGAGATCAAAGTTGGATAGTTTGCCACTTGAATGTCCACAGTAATAAATAATATCTTTTGATTATAACTGACAAAACCTAGTTCAAAATTTTCATTATTCTGTTAGACACAGCTGTGGCCAACACAACAGCTGTCTACAAAGGCTTATTAATGCAGAGAGTAGATAGTGAAGAAGTTAACATCCCCTCCCCGCCACCAAAAAATGATTCAAAAGCTTCTAGCATTGTTGTGTAAGCATGTTCAAGAAAAGGCAAGCGATTTGGGTGAGCCAGTGCCAAGCGAGTCACTTTGGTGACGATGCCGACCTTCGTTCTGGGCAGGAAATCAAACGTGCGGTCAGATGTGATAGGGAATTACAGAAAATGCCTGCTCCGGGATGTGAAGAGCAGCGGTAGGATGCGAATAGGCGGGGAAAGCACCCCTCACACCGTCTGTTGTGTAAGCGTGCGGGGATCCGCAAACGCTCTTCCTGGTACTGTTCCAAATGTAGTTTCGTGCTGTAGTTATCCCTTTGAGAAACATCAGTATTTAAAATTTCGAGCATCAGGCAAGTTCAAACGTTTGATTTAATTAAATTAATATAATACTGCTACTGATAAAATTTCAATCCACTTGAGTGGATCCTGTGGACTGTATACTTGAATTAATATCAGTAGTAATTCCCTGCTAATATTACATCACTGATTTCAAATTCCGGAAACCGGAACAGCGACAGTGGCAAACAAGATCTTTTGTCAAATTAGTAATTTAATGACTTTTTTTCCTCCGTAGTACTTGAGAGATTTCTAGTTTTGTGTATGGTAGTAGCGCTGAGTAAGATTTTCTAGTTGACACACACAGCATTAGGATTTCTCATGTATTATGATATATTGTCATACAAACAAATATCATACTTTTCACTATGTGACTTGCAAAAGATGATATGAAAAACACGAATAATAGATGGGTGTTATTGTTATGGTTGCCATTCACTTTGGAGAACAAAAAAAACCCGGCACCATGTGCAATAATTAAATCTCTTGTTTGTGAGATCAGAGTGCAAAGTGCGGAAATAAACAGACTTCGTGTGCACTAATAAAAACATATGTGTCATAAGAAAAAAACAAACAATATATATATATGTATATACAATATACATATATATATACAACAAAAACCGAGCTCAAGTGGCTAGTTTAGTGGGAAGCTTGTGTGCGGGGAGATCGGAATTCGTTTTTGGTTGGGGAGAGCTGTTCGCGGGGTGCATCGCGGTGCTCCTGGCGGGGTGCATCGCGGGGAGAACGGAACTCATCGCGGGTAGGGTCAGCACGCACTTGTTGGTGAGACTGGTCATGTCCCTGGCTGAAGCGGAAGACGCCTCGGCCGCCAGAAGACTGCTGCTGCTGTCCATGAGAGTCATGGTGGCCTTGGGTTTCGTGCTCACGGTCGTCGCGGCGGCCAGAGTTGTCATGGGGGTGAGCATCATGCTGACGATCATAGCTGTCTCGTCCGCGTTCCTCAACGCGGTCCGGCTGGCGGTGAGAGTTGCCTCCCATACCGAGCATGGTAGAGATGCGTCCGCCAAACTTCTCAGCCTGGACGAAGCTCATGAAGCCGTTGGTCTTGCCCTTAGCCTCACCATCTTCCAGACCAGCACGGTAGCTGCCGTATGCAACCAAGCAAGAAACAGCGAACACCGCGATCAGAGCCAGCAGGATCGCCACTACAATACCGCCTGGGGTGGAGAAGAAGCTGGTGGAGGTGGTCGGGTTGTTGCCCGTCTTGGGGCTGCCCACAGGGGGGTTCGAAGCCAGGGTAAGAGGAGAATCAGCCTCAACACCCATCGAGTCGGTGGCGAGCATCTCACGACGGCGTGCGATCGGGTCCATGTCCCATTCATAGCTCAAGAACTGACGACGACGTTGGCCCAGGTTGTAGGTCACCGTGACAGTCACTTTCAGCTTGAGGTAAGCCTGTTGTTGCAGACCAAGGGTCGCTTCCGTGTAGCTGAACATGGCATAGTCCGTGCCAGACACGAAGGGAGCAGCCATAGTGGCGAATCCAGAACCAGCGTTCACGACTCCGTTAGTGTTGATCAGGTCGACCGTGCCAGTCTTGGCTGTGCGAGCCGCATCGGAGTAAGTCTCACGCACCGCCGAGTAGATCTCGATTTTGCTGAACAGCACCTGGTCAGACTTGGCGCGGACCAAGGCATTGATCGGAGTAGCCGCATCAAAGGCAGTGCTTTTCTGCGCCGCAGTAGGATCAGCTTTCTTATCGCCACCGTTCCATGACGACCAGCCTGCAGCGTTCAACAGGAACAATTCGGCAGAAGCGCTGACGGTTCCGAGGTCGGTCTCGCAAAGGTTGCCAGCCTGGACGTTCAGGTTGATCGTGGTGGAAGAGTCGCTGTACGAGCAATCAGAAGGCTTGCAGTCAGCACCGTGGTTCATGGCGAGCGCCTTGTTGGCGGAGGCACAGTTAGCGAACACCAGACTGAATTCCCAGTACTGGTAGCAGTACAGAGTGGCGGCGAAGGCTCCTTCGAAGGGTCCCAGTACAAGGTTGTCAGGACGCACGAGACGGAAGCAGTTGCGCTTGTTGGGCAGTTCAGTGAAGCCCGTAACCGAAGCATCAAGGCCAGTGGGAGTGGTGAGGAAGAATGGCCATTCAACCTGGGTCACATACTGGACAACCGCCTGGAACTGTTGGGGAGTAGCGGTCTCCTCAATCACCATGCGGGACACAGCGGCAAACGCCTTCGCGGCATCGAAGGCAGCATAGGGCTTCCACACGTTGGCGGTGAAGCTGCAGGTCGCCTTGTTGCCAGCGGCATCAGTTGCTTGCGCCGTGATGCTGTGAGCACCTCGGGCCAGAAGGGTTCCTTTAGCAATGCTGTAGTTCAGGGCCACGTTGGAGGCTCCAGAGTTGTCATCGACGGTAGCATCAGGCCAGGTGAGCGCCACAGTGGTATCCGTGGGACCCCCAATACGCCTGTACATGTCGTAGGCAGTCTGTGTATAGGCACCACCAACGCTGCTGGTGACTTCGCTCGGGCAGGTGATGGTCGGGGGAATGATATCCTGAACCGTCACAGTGAAAGTGCACTCAGCCGAAGGATTGCCAGCAGCATCGGTCGCCACGTACTTGAGAACGTTGTCGCCCAAAGGCAGGGTCACGCTCACTTGCTTGGCAGCGTTGGGCAGAGGCCTGCCGTTCGAGGAGGTCCAGCTCAAGCCACTGTAGGCAGTGTAGTCATCCGTAGCATCCAAGGTGAAGGTGTGAGCCGCGCTGTTGCCTCCAGCATCAGAGTTGATGGTCGAGTCAGGCGGGCAGGTGATCAAAGGCACCTGGTTGTCCTGGACCGTGACCGTGAAGGAGCAAGTCGCCTTGTTGCCCGCGGCATCGCTAGCCTCGTAGGTGACAGTGTTGGCAGACAAGCCCAAGGTCTCGATCGCGACGTTGGGGGCAGGGCCAGCAGTGCGAATCAAGCTAGTCACTCCCTTCCAGTCCACTGCAACTGGCAGGGCGTACCACGGGCCAGTAGCAGCGGCACCATAGCTAGCACTTTGGTAAACCTTGTTGCTAGGGCAGGACGGGGTGGTTCCGCCAATCGCCGCACCGCTGAAGTAAGGAGCGCCAGTATCGACCGTGGTGATGATGAACGAGCAATTGTTTTTGAGGCCGCTGTAGTCCGAGCCAGTGTAGGTCACAGCGGTACTTGGGGTGGCCACACCGAACAGATCGCCCGAGCTGTGGGTCCAGGTATCAACGGTCGGGGCAGGCGCGACATCGTTATCGCTGATGGTAACAGTCGCCCAAGTTGCCGCAGCAGACTCGCCCGCAACGTTGATGGACTGGCTGGAAGGACAGGTCAGAGTGGGGGGCAGAGTATCCTGAATCACCACATTGAACGTACAGGTGACCACGTTGCCATCCTGGGTGCCGTAAGGGTAAGAACCCGCATCCCTGATCGTGATGGTGATGGGGTTTTTCGAGGCCACAGCGAACGCAGTGCCCATCGCAATCGACTCCGTCTTGGTAGTGTTGGCCAAGTCGTTATCATTGTAGGTCACAGACCACGATGACACGGCATCAGCAGTGTTGGTGCTAATGACGACGTCAGTGCTAGGGCAGGTCAGAGTGGGAGACTGGTTGTCGTTGACATTCAATTTGAACGTGCAGCTAGCAGCGTTCCCAGCAACGTCGGTAGTCGAGTAGGAGATCACGTGTCTGCCCACAGCGAACGTGCCAACGGAAGCCTGCTTGGACGTAACGATATCCACGTTATCGCTGAAGCCGATAGTGGTCGTGGCCACAGAGCCAGTCGACAGGCCCGCGCCGGTGTTCACAGAGATATCAGGGCAGGTCAGGACAGGGGCCTCGGTGTCTGCCACGGTGATGGTTATACTGCAGGTGACAGGGCCGTTGCCAGCACCATCAGTCACAGCCCAAGTGAAGGTGGAAGCTCCAGCCTTGAGAGTGGCCGTGGAGGCACCAGCAGTGTAGGAACTGCCAGCGGACAGGGAGTTACTGCCAGTGGGAGCCACAGGCTTGATCGGGTTGATGGTCATGTCATAGGTCAAGTACTGGTACGTGGCACTTCCTGGATAGTTGGCGTTACCAAGGAAGGTGGTTTCATCCTTACCGTAAACCATGGGCATGGTGTAAGTCGCGTAGTTCATGCCAGCATCCATGTCCAAGCTGAGGGTAGTCGCGGGGCAGCCAACTAGGGTTGGGTTAACACCGTCGATCACCTTCTGAGTGAATTGGCAAGCATCTCCACAAACCGTGGCGTTGCAAGCCTTGACGTAAATCGTGTGGGTATCGGGCGGGAAGCTGAAGGGCGACGCGATGTTTGTGCTGCTGAGGTAGTCAGTGTCCACTCTCAAGGTGGCGCCGGCAGCGTCTCCAGATGGCAACATCTTGACACGGGTAGCAAAACTCCAAGCAGAGAAGGCAATAGAGGCGGTGAATCCACTAGTAGTGGTGACATCGGCAGGGTTGGCGACGGCATTGCACTGGAGCCAGTTATAAGTTTGGTCGCTCAAGCCGAACGCAACCATGCCAGACCCGCAGACTGAGAACGTCCAGCAGGAGCCATCGTAGCTGCGCGCAGGAGCAGTAGCACCAACCGAAGTGCACTGAGCATCGGTCGAGACACCGGCAGAGCCAGGGGTGGCAAACAAGAATGCACTGAGAGTGTAATCGTTCGTGGTCGGGCACACCTTGACAGTCAAGTACTCATGGGCCGCAGTGGGAGTGAAATCCACACCCAACAATGCCTTAGTCAAAGAGATTTTGCTTGAGATGTCCGTGTAAGAAGCGACGAGACTGTCCGAAGGTGCAGAGTCCACGTATGTGGTCACACTGCCCAGGTTTTTGCCGTTGACTGTAATAGTACCGCCGCCAGCCACAGTCGCACCCACCACGTTGTTGTTGGTGTCGCTGTTGGGCACTTGGTACTTGCAGTTCTTGTCGTTGTAGCTCTTGACGTAGTAGCGGGTGGCCGCATCGCAAGTGCAGGTTCCAGTGCAGCCAACGCCCTGGTCGCACTGTTCTCCACCAGCCACGTACAGATCACCACACTTCTGGGAAACCGTCGCAGTGAAAGTGCAGGTGCCAGTGTTGCCATCCTCATCCGTCACCGACGCAGTGATAGTAGTAGCAGTAGATGCACCGTTGACGGGTTCGAACTGCAGGCCGCTAGGGGTGTAGGTCACCTTGCCAGGCTGGTTGATAGTCGTGTCGGCATTGTCCGAGGCCGTGAAGGTCCATGCAGCATGGTTAGCGTACAAGGAATTGGAATCAGTAGTGAAGGCCTGGTTGCTGCAAGCGATGGTTGGCTTTTCGTTGTCGTTGACGAAGACATTGAAAGAGCACGTGTCTGATCTGCCAGACAAATCAAAAGTCGTGTAGGTCACTGCAATCGAGCCGGTTCCAGTGGTCCACACCAAGTTCTGTCCGTTGGCGTAGTTAGAGGTACGAGCAGCAGCGTTGATGGCGTCGTTATCGCTGTCCGACACTGAAGTGCCCAAGAAGTTAGCGACGAAGTAGTTGGTGCCAGCAGAGGTGTTCACGTTCACATCAGCAGTCGGGCAGACCAACACGGGGTCCTCCTGGTCCACCACGGTCACTGTGATGGTGCAAGTGGCGGTGAGGCCGCTCAGATCCGTCGCGGTGTAAGTCACGGTGTTAGCACCCTTATTGAAGGTCGCCGGCGCGTTGTTGGTGGGAGCGCCCACAAGGCCGTCGTTATCAGCAGTAGCCACTGAACCCCAAGGGTATGAGCCAGGCAGCCGGTAAGTGTTGCCGCCGACGTCCATGGGCACGCTGACACCGGCAGGGCAAGTGATGGTAGGGTTTTGAGTATCCTCAACAAGGATGTTCACCGTGCAGCTTGTAGTCAAGCCCGCAGCATCAGTGGCCGAGTAGGTGACTCGATGAGGAGCGTCGTTGTCGCCAGTGCGAGAGGTGATGGCGAAGCTGGTCGAAGCAGGCAGGCTGGTGGACGAAGCAACGATCACGTTATCAGCAGAAGAGAACAGCGCAGCCCAGCCAGACACCGCGTGGATCGCCAGGCCAGTATCGGCATTGTAGCTCTGATTGTTAGGGCAGGTGACGGTCGGGGGTGTGACGTCGGTAACACGGACACGAACAATGCAAGTCGCAGTGTTGCCAGCGAGATCAGACTGCGTGTAAGTACGACCACCGATGCCCATGTTGGTGCCGCCAGCGGGTTGGTAAACTTTGGAAGCAGCGATGGTAGAAGCGGCATAGACTTGGCCATCTGCATCGCCAGTGTACGCCTTGTTACCACTGAGGCCCGAGAGGACATCGCTGAAGGTGACGGCGGCGTGAACGGCAGCCCAGGACGCGTGCGTGTAAGTGCCGGTAGCGCCCACGTTTGCATCCACAGCGTAATCGGCAGGGCAGGTGACGGTGGGCGGGGTGGTGTCGTAGGTCACCGAGAAAGTGCATTCCGCGAAGTTGTTAGATTTATCCGTAGCCCGGTAAGTGATGGTCTGCTGAGTGTTGGCAGTGACACCTCCGGAAGCATCTCCAGTGGTCTGGGAAACAGTGATATCGCCATACGCATCCACGTTATCCGCGGCAGACGCAGGCGACCAGGTGGGGTTCTCGTTCGTCACGATGTTGTTCGGGCAAGTGATGGTAGGTGCACCAGTATCGATGATGCGCACTTCGAAGCTGCACTGTTGTTGGTTGCCCAGGTTATCATTGAACTTGTAGGTGACCGTGTAGTTAGTGTTGAGAGCGTAAGACGCCCAAGACATGCTGAGCAAGTCATCGGAGCCAAGAGTCACCACGGTAGGAGCAGCAGCGCCGATCTGGCGAGTGACGTTGAGCGAGCCATCCGTCCAGCCAGATGCCTGGTTGTCCACGCCAGTAGGCGGCACGACGGCAGGGGAGATCAGACTGAGCTTGGCGTCAGCAAGGGTCTTGCCTAAGGGACACAGCAAACGCATGAGAACCGTCGCAAGGCAAGGAAAACTCAACACAGCAAGAAAAAAGAAATGATTTCAGCAAATTTATGTTTAGATAAAGCAAAAATAAAAAGTAAATCACCTGCAACCAAGTTGATTGTTTTTATGCCGGTCGGGCAGGTGATGGTGGGCGCGCAGTCATCGGTCTCGCAATACTGGCCAGTGTGGCAAGCATCGCACAAGCACGTGTAGTACGTGTTAGTCCCCTGGATCGCGCAGCCGGAGCCATGGCAGGCAGTGGATGAACTCTTGGTGCCGACAACGTTGGCAATGGCGCCCTCGCATTGGTCGTTGTTGGTGATCGCCATGTTGGTCTCCGAGGTGAGCTTCTTGTTCAATCGCAGACGCCAGTTGACGGGGCGCTGCAGAAAACCGGGCTCAGACAGAGCAACACCTTGAGCACAATTTTCACAAAAGGTGAATACATACTTTGGTCAGGACGCGAAAAAAAAAAAAGGGGGGGGGGGAGTGTTATGTGTAAAGGTGCCATGAATGTGCGATGTATGAAAATATGTTGACATACCGAGGAAGTACACGTCGTAGTTGACCGAGATCATCATGGTGCCACGCATAGTGATGGT
>WBZZ01005975.1:85000-126648 GCA_019918135.1 Paulinella micropora | reverse complement strand
TGTGATACACAAAGCAGTAGTTGCCAGTAGCCTTCGAGAGTTTTTTCTGGCAGCAGTAAAGCAGATGTGCGCGCTCTTGCGCACCACGTGCTGATGAGGCGCGGCAGCGACTTGGCGTTGAAGTTGAAGGTAGTGTTCAGGAACTTGTGCAAACCGGACAGCTCGCCGTTCTGCACTTTGCGCCGTTTCCACGGCCGCGCGCGAACCGGTCGTGTGCGTTTTAAGGTAACGGATCGTGTGCGCGACCTCGCCGACGCGGAGGTAAGACAGCACTTCTACAGAAGATCAGCCGGCAGCGCGGCTAGTAGCATCTGGCTTTCTTCTTTGAATATACAGGCCAGAACTTTTGTTTTTTTTAGAAGACTGCTAACGGCGGCACGTAGTCGTCGTCGTCATTGCCATCAATGGGCGGCGCGAGCGCTTTGACTGTCGTGCCGCGTTGTTGTACACGAACTTGGACTTGAACGGCGCAGGCTGTAGCTGGTTCTGTTGCGCGAACCGCTCTGCCGCCAACTTCTCGGCGTCTCGGGTTTGCTGGTCCAGCTTCTGGAGGATCTCCTTGTCTCGTTGGGCCATGGTCTTCCGTCCTTTTTGAGGCGCTGTCTCGCGCGGTCGCCGTAAAAAGCATTCTTTGCATCATTTCTCGCTCTTGGCGCGACATGCCCTTGAGCGAAGACGGCAGCCAGCTGGGCGCGCGGTACGCCAGCTGCTTGAGGCGCTCCTGTTTCTGGATGTCCGCGCGGCTCGGCGGCTTGGGCGGGTCGGGCCCTCTGAGGATGACCTCGCCATCTGGCAACGAAGCTGGAGCGAGCCAGGACTTGTAGTTGTACTCGAGACGGTCGATGTGCTCATGATAGACCATCGCCGCGTGCCGCGTCCCCACGTTGCGCTCATCCGTGCATTGGGCAAAGTGAGCCAAGAACTCCTTTTTCGGAAGAGCTGTCCGTAGTTTTCCCATAGGTTGGTAAGGGTCCGCTGCACTTTCGAGTTGAACATGATGCAATGACTGGTCTGTTCGCGCATGAATGGGAGATACTGAGTTGCGCCCGTAGGTACTGCACCGCGATGAAGATTCGTGATGTTATAAGTGGACGAGTATGTACCAAAAAAGTTCTGCATCCATCGATCTGTACTGTCTATGATGCCGACCAGGTCATCAAAAACAATGAACGACGGCTCCAGGTACTTGTTCTCGAGGTAGCGCTTCTTGAGGTTTTCCACGTAGTTCTGCAAAATGTCCATCCTGAACCCTTCGTAGACCTTGCAGTGTTGCTCGCTCGCAAAATGGAAAAGAAAAGCTTTCTTGAACTTGGTGCGAACCATGACCAGGCCGTACTGGAAGGGTCTTTCTTGCGCGCGCACAGGCTGTACAAAAGCCATTTCAGGAAATGGGTCTTGCCGCGTTCTGACTTGCCGACTAGCACGAACAGCTGCCCCGCTCCCTTTTCGCGCGGGTAGAAGACTTCGATGTTCCGCCTGAACTCGGTCGGCTGCAGCTGCTCTGCCGGCTGCTGCTCTTTCTTCTTCTTCTTCTTGCCCTTGTCTTTCTGCTTGTCGACATAGTCCAGTATCTTTTCCTCGATGGTCTTCTCGCCAGCTGCTGTTCCGGCTCCGGCAGCCGTTCGACCGGGCCTTCCGGCTGCTGCTGCTGCTGCATCATTTTTTTAAAACTTCTCCCGAATATTAAAAAAAGATATGCCGCTAGTCTTGAGTGACAGGACGCGCTTGCTAGTCGACCAAGCCGAACCGGCGAAGGCCAGTGGTAAGGCAGCGCTCAACAAGGCCAAGAAGAAGCCGGCAAGAAGAAACCCGTTGTCAGTAAGAAGAAGTAGCAGGTTTTTTTATTTTCACTGCCAACAGTTTGATAAAGAAACATGAAGCCCTGGCGCAAGAGGCACGCCGGCAGCGCTTTTACTAGCGATGCGCCGATGCCTTTCAAGAAGCAGCGCACTGGCTTTGTGGGCGGCGGGTCGGTCGAGATGGCGGCCAAGACCAGGGAAATCATGAAATATGCCAACCCGCAGCTCTCGGCCGTGCTGGATGCGTTCGCGCCTGCTGCCGGCACGGGCTCGCCAATTCCCACCGCTCCGCCGCTGCCGGCGACTGGCACAGGCTCGCCAATCCCCACCGCCCCGCCGCTGTCGGCGACCGGCACGGGTGCATCCATCCCCGCCGCCCCGCCGCTGCCGGCTGACATGGACGCGAAGGCAGACACAAAAGCCGCCGCTGGCGCATCGGCGCTGGACTCCGTTGACTCGGAACAAAAGCTGTGGGAGTTGGCGTCCACCATGTCTGGTCGTTCAATCGAGGATCTGAAAAAGGAAAAGGCAACAAGTGCGATGCATGCGAAGTACGAAGAGCTGCGCCAAAAACGAGATGACGGGGTCATAACAAAAGAGGAGTATTCCAAGCAGTTTAGAGCGGCGTTCAAGGCATGGAGGAAAAAGATCATCGAGGCGGCTTCGGACCCAACAGAGGCGCTGATGCAGTCCATCAAGGCCGGCAAAACGCTCAAGAAAGTCGACCAGCCAGCGAAAAAGGCGGCTTCGACAGACCCACAAGACGAGATTAATCAAGCGATCAAGGCGGGCGGTAAGCTTAAGAAAGTCGACAAAGCGGCGCACGCGGCCGCTAAAAAGGCAGCCGAAGAGAAAGAAAAGACAGAAAAGCCCACGGTGCTGGACCAGCTCAAGAAGGGCGCTACGCTCAAGAAAGCCGACCTGAAGACACAAGAAGCTAAACACCAAGTGGCAGCGTACCAAGCGAACAAGACTCCCAAACAAGAAGAGAAACTGAGGGCCTGGTCACACAAGCTGGGCGAAGCGATAACCGAGCTTGAGGCACAGATCACGAAAGAGGAAGACCTTCACGGCAAGTCGGACGAGACAGAAGCCATAAGAAAGAAAAAGGCCAGGCTGGTGGCCAGGAAGAAGATCATAGAAGAGGGGCTCAAATGATTTTTTTTCCTGACGATCAGTAAACAAATACTCATGTTTGCTCCAAACTGTCCGTGGATCAGCACCCGGCCGGTAGTAGCGGGCAATTCTCACAAGAGGCCGGCCTGGCTGGATGAATCGCCTATGCCAAAGCGGCTCAAGCGACCGGAAAACCAGGGCCCCGTGGCAGTCTCTGCCAAGGCCCGCGGCCTCATGCACTACGCAAATCCTAACCTCGGCGCGGCCATGCAGCTGCTGGAGCCGGCGGAGGCGGCGCCGGCAATCGCAGTGCCCGCAAAGACAGAAGAAGCGAAGGGGCCGAAGGCTGTAGAACAAAAGAAGAAGGAAGAGGAGCCGAAGGCCGCAGAAACAAAAGAGAAGGAAGAGGGGCCGAAGGCCACAGAACACGACAAGGAAAAGACGGAGGAGACGGAAGAGGGGCCGAAGGCCGACGAGCCAGAGAAGATGGAAGAAGAGAGGAGGGGGAGAGGAAGACGAATCAGGGTGACTGAGGAGGAAGAGCACGAGCCCGAGAAGGCGAAGGAGGACGAAGAGCCAGAGACGAAGGAAGAGGACAAGGAGCCTCCAAAGGCAGCGGAGACGAAGGAAGAGGGCCAAAAGAGAGCGAGGACGGCCAAGTGGAAGAGGGCAGGAAGAAGACGAGCCGCCCCCTCCTCCCAAGAAGCCGCGGCGCCAAGAAGCCGCACAAGAGCATGCCGCCGTACGTTACGCCACAAACCAGGACCGACGCGGCTGCTCTCCTTCAGGCTACCAAGGACACGCACATTGGCTCATTTTTTGCAAACCTGCTGGGCGGGTCGGACCCGTTTATCAAATGGAAGGACAAGCTGCTCGAGCCCACGGCCGGCGTTCTGGTTCCTAGCCCGGCACTCAACCTTGCTCTCTCCCGGCTGCAAGTAGCACTCAACGACTCCAGCCCCGACCCAATCGACGTGGCAGTGGCGATGCACCAGGCCACCGAGCTGTACGAGGACGAAAAACACGAATATGAGGTGGCCAAGCTATACGCAGAGACCACCGCCACACTCAAGAAGGCAGAGCAACAAAAGGAGTTAGCCGAAGCGGAGGCCAAGAAAGTGGAAGCCAAGAAGAAGCTCAACGAATCCGCCCAGGAGAAGCTGAACACCGAGGGAGACTTGTTGGAAACCACCACCCAGGCCGCCAAGCAAGAGGCAGAGGCCAAGGTCCAAAGAGAAAAGGCCCAGGAGGAAATCGCAAATCTGGACAAATTGACGGCACAGGCAACACAGGACGCCAAGGATATGAGCGAGCTCAAGAGCAAAGTAGCCACGAAAGCCAACGCCGCCAAGCTACAGGCGGCCAAGACTGCGATGCTTGCCCAGATCGACGCAGCCGAGAGCAAGCTTGTGGAGGCGGAACAAAAAGGGATAATGTCCAAACAACAATTGGCACAAAACCATAAAGAGCTGGCCAAACACAAGCAAAAGGTCCTGACTATCCAGGTCGGAAAGGCGCTCGGCGCCGACAAGGTCGCCAGTGCGCTGGGCACGATCGCGGCCGTCGGCGGAGGGGTCGGCAGCTTGATCGGCGCTCTTGTTGGCGGCTCCGCCGACGTGGTCGGCACTACGATCGGCAGCGCAGCCAACAGCGCTGCGCCAGGCCTTGGGGGTGGTATAGGCAGCTTGGCGACGGGCGTGGGCAGCGTAGCAAGCGAAGGAGGCAAGCTGCTCGGGGGCGCAGGAGTAAAACTCATTGAGGGCTTAGGTGGCCTGACAGAAGGCACCGGCAAGCTTCTGCTGACAGGAGCAGACATGACAACGGGCACGGTGAAAAACCTCCTGTCATACGCCGTGACCAGCGACACGAGCCACTTACCTCCACAAATCGAGTGGTCAGATGACGGCAAGCAACAATTGGCACAGGAGTTTAAGTACGGCAATGTCGGTGAGCTTCTCGGCACCAATGCCACTGCTGCAGACGCGGCACTGTGGATTTTGCGTGCCTTGCCTAACAACCTCTCTGGTTTCCAGCAAGAGAGGGCTCAGAAACTCGAGAAGGCTATCCAGCAAAAAGACAATGAAGGAATACGGAGGCATTGTCCGGTCTCAAGAGCGTCCTCGACGCGGACCAGATCATGTACGCGTTCAGGGGCACTCAGTGAAAAAAAAAATAATAAACTGACGGGCTGCCAAAACAAGGAGAGGCAAAAATGCAACACTTGGCTTTTTTTGACCCAACCTTGGCCCTGGCCTTGGGCAAAGTCAACGAGGCGCAGTCGCGCGTCGCGGGGCAGAAACGCCGACAGCAAGAGGACGCCGAAAAAAAAGCGATCGAGGTCCTGCAGACTACAGTGGCCGAAGCGCCCATTGAGAAAGTGTTTAAGCAGCCGGCCATTGCCGATGCCACCATCTTGTTGGAAGTAACACCGAACAGGCCACCCGCTGCGAACAGCAGCTGATTGGCGGCGGCAAATAATTAAATTTTTTTTTCTTGTCGGGTGATTGTTAAATACAACCATGAGCAACCGGGGCCCTACCGTGCCGCTAGTCAACACAGGCGAAGAAAAGGCGGCCGCCGCCCAGGCCAACCAAGTCGAGCATGGTACCGAGACCCGGCCGATTATCCAGACCGACTCGCTTGCTACCAGCTCGATCATCTATTCGGCCCTGTCCGCCGCGGGTACGGGCCTCGATGAAGCCAAATTCCCTGTTATCAGCCAGATGAAGACGGTGGCCCAGCGCCTGTCGCAGAACTCGCTGGCTCCTTGGTACAAGGGAGCGGTCCTGCTCGTCGGCACACCGAAGGAGATCACTGGCGTGTACGGAGAGGCTTTCTGCAAGAGCAACTGCTGCGCAAATGAAAATGCAGACAAATGGGACGCAAACAACACCAACATGCTACCATGGCTCGTAGAATTGCGTCGAACCTACGGAAATTCCTGGGAGGGCTGCATGCAAGTGGCGGGTTTCGTGGAACAGTACCAAGCGGCCAAGATCAGAGACGAACAGTGGGCGCGGATCCCCGCGGTGTCTTCTCTCGATCGCGAAAACGGCTCTGTGCGAGGCTGGAACACCATCCACAAGGCCGGCAATGCCAACATCTTTGAGTAGTCTAAAAAAAGAATCTTGGGGCATTGTTAGATTAAAAGAGCGATCATCATGACCGACCCTTTCGCCAACTTAGAGCCTCCACTCGAGACAAAGACCGAACAGCCGCCCGTTGGGCCTCTCCCCCCTCCTCCGGCCAAGCGGCGCAGGACGGCAGGCCCTTCTCAGGCGAGCCTGGCCGGCGTCTAGGAGCCGCGCCATCGTCTGCAGCGGACCAGAAGACCCGTACTGCGCGATGACCCCAACTACCGACTCTTGTGCGCTTACGGCCGCAGTGCCCTCATTGGTCCCAAGCTCAAGAAGGCGCACATCAACTGCGACCCAAAGACTCTGCGCAGACTGCCGAGACAGAAGCTGCCGCTGCTGTTGGACGAAGTCGAGGAAGTGCTGGAAGGTGAACTGTCGGGCGAGCTAGCGGACGCCGTGCTCAAGCAAGGGCTCGTCTGTCTCGAAAACCTGGTAGCGAACCGGTCGCGTTACCAAATCTCGGGCACGACCGAGGCCTGCTTCGCCAACGACCGGTGGTGCTTCTTGCTCGAGCGGGCCAAGCTGCGCGCGGGCATCGGGCTACAGCGCCTGGACCCTATGACTGAACTGGCCCTGCTGACGGCTCAAACGGCCGCCATCACCCATGCCAAGAACACTATGTTTGCAGCACAGCCAGCGAGCCAAGCTACGAATCTGGACGCGCCTGCGCCCGAGAAGAAGAGCAGTTAAATAATAAAAAAAATTTTATTTTGTTGTGCGCCCATTAAACATCTCTCCAGAAAGGAAAATGTCCGAGGCCGTGAGCGATCTGTTCTCGCTGGAAAACTTTGCCCGGTCAGGCGCGGCGGCCGCTTTTGCCTATGTGGCCGCCCCGGTTGTCATTCAGGGCCCTGCCGTCTTCAACCTCTCGGCCGTGCCCGGCCTGAGCGGGGTCATGGTCAGCAAGAGCACCGGCCTGGCTGTCGTAGCCTTTGTGACTGCCACTGCTATTGACCTCATTCAAAGTAGGGTCCTTAACCGCACCAAGGAGGGCCGCCTGGCCTCTTACCCTAGCTTGGCCGTGCACGTGGCCGGGGGAGGTCTGCTGTTTGCCATGCTACCCAGGCTTATGGGCCGCGGCCAGATTGGGATGGTAGGCGACAACGACGCTGCCAAGCAACTGTTCTTGATCGGCGCACTTTCGGAAGTTTTTAGTCAGTACTTCTACGAAGGCTACCTGAACCCCGCGGGCCAAGGACACTACCGCTTCTAAAAAAAAGAATCTTGTGTAGCTAGTCTAAAGTGAACAATGCCAGTGGAGGAAGAAGCTCTGCTGGCCTGGGCTTTGATCGTTACCACCGCTATCATCGTGGTCGGCTGTGTGCGCGCCTGTTGCAAACGGTTCTTGCGTCACCAACGATCTCGTGCGACCTCGACAAGCCGCTGCCCACACACTACGTGACGCTCGATGACCTCCTCCGGCGGCCTTACCAAGCGCCAAGCGCTGCAGAAGCTCTTTGCGGACCTGGAGACTGTGCTGGACAACTGGGGGCTGCTGTCCCTCGGCGAGAGCAAGGACCTGCGGATGCAGTGGAACTTAGGTCTTGAGCAACAAGTTGCGACCGTTGAAAAGTTCTTTTTGCCTGCCTACAAGGACGGCAAGCTCGCCGCGTACGTCCAGAGCGAAGCTGGCATCTGGTTTGAGCTGGCCGCCAAGACTCGTGCTCCGACTCCCGCCCTGCAACAGCTGCAGCAAAGATTTCTGGCCAAGCAAAATCTGGCCAAGGACGCTCAGTTCCTGGGACAAATTGCGCAAGTCATGGAACGCATCTGCCAAGTCATTGTCTTTTAAATAAAAAACGAAAAATTTAATTTTCGTGACTTATCAAGTTTAATTAAGAAAGATGGGCAAGCGCACGCGAGAAAGGCACGAGCGGCACACGGCCAAGAAGGCCGCCCGCAAGGACGCCCGCGCGCCAAGAACAGCGCATAGGGCGCAGAAAGGCGGAGAGAAGGGAACGTACGCGAAGGCCTGCGCAGTTCGGCAGACTCTTAAGGGCATCAGGCATTTGTCGGCAAGCAGATCGACAAGGTGACCGACATCCCGAAAGAAGCGATGGACACCACCAAGCAGCTGGCGACAACGCCGAGGGCAGCCTCAAGTCCATGGCGCTGCCCTTGGCGGTCGGTGCCGCGGCGATCGGGGCCGTGATGATCCTGAAAAAATAAAAAAAATCTTCTTTGTCCTTAATATTGTATACTGCAACGACGATGTCTTCCGCCACCGTCGTCGTGCCCCCTGCTAGCAAGCAGCAAAAAGTCGCTACCGGTAAGAGGGCGCGCAACGGCCAGGAGATCGTGATTGATCCCGAGCACGCCCGCGCGATCAATGCCGCCCTTGCTGGACGCAGACGGTCATGGCGCCCGCCGCCGCGACCTCGGCGCTGAGCAACACTGCTTTTTTTAGCTTTATCCTCGAGAATAACCAGTCGGCGCGATCCACGATGCGACCTGCGTTTAAGATCACGTTCACGACCAGCGGCAGCCAGCCGACCGACTCGCGTGTTTTGCCTACCACCAGTGGTTCGAGCGCATCGAGTACATCGACCGCCTGACGGGCACTGAAATTGCGCGGTACCACGGCGACATGATGCACCTGATACTCAACACGCTGCGCAAGAGGCCATCGACCAGATCGCCGACATGGTCAACATGTGCCCCAAGACGGGCAAGGTCAGCGGCCGCCAGTGGGAGAACAACGACGAGCAGTACTTCTACTTGCCCCTTGCACACCTGGCTGAACGGCATGGACTTGGACCTGAGCACGCTGCGTGGCGACCTCGAGATCCGGTTTTATCCCAGAGGTTCGATCTTCGTGGCGGCCCAGTCGGCAGTCAACGGCCAGTCCGCGCCCGCCGTGCCTTGCACTGCCAGCTTGAACGAGATCCGCTTCATCACGGGCTGCACGCAGCTGCCGAACGGGATGCGCCTGGGCAGGAGCCCGCAGAAGCATGGGCAAGGTCGCCGAGCAGAAGTACATCGACTTTGTGCAGTACACGGCCTACGCCCAGCGCATCAAGGCATCCGACCGATTGGCGATTGACCTGGACCAATTCTCCACCACTCCGGCGGTCTGTTTGTCTTCATCCGCAAGATCAGGCGACCAGACTTCGTACAGCTACTCGGCACGACACTACTACCTACTACCCGCAGTACACGTACGACACACGGGCGTTTGATGACCTACGACATGTTGGCGATTCGCAACGATTGACTTGGAAGACGTGCACGGCGGTCGCAGATGGGCGAAGGGACCCCGATCGACGAGCGCTTTTTCCGCGAGGAGACGATGGGCCAGCTAGTGCGCAGCTCCTACCTGAAGTCCAACGGCGTGTACCTGATCCCGTTTACCAACGACCCCAAAGGCATGTTAGATGGCGTGATGGACGGTTACAAGACGTTTGTCGGCAACCGCGAGCGCCTGGTGATCAACACCGGCCCCGCGCAGGTAGCGACGACCGTCACGTACAAGTACGGCCCTTTTACGCCAACGGCGCGACCTTTGCCGCTTCCGACACCAACCGCTTGATCGTGGACTTCAAGGCGTGACGGTGGCTGTCCTCGATATCGACTCTGGCCTCACTTTTGCCAGAATTACCGACCGGCGCTACACTTCGCCCGCCACGGCCGCGCTGACGAACCTCAACACCTTGCTGGCTAGCTCGAGCTGGCTGCGCACGTGCGGGGTGAAGATCAAGTTCTCCAACACACGAGCTGGCGCGTCCAACACGGTCGACTGGGAAGCCAATGCAGCGATGGAGTACGCTGCGTCCGTCACGGACCTGAACGACCAGCCCATCATCTGGTCCCGCGACGACGTCCACCAGCTGAAGCTGAAGTTCCAGCAGGCGCCCGACGACACAGGGCCCGCTTACAACGCCCAAGAAGAGATGGTTGTCACCGCCATCGTGTCGGGCAAACGCGGTGTGGTCGAGGTCTCTACGACATTACGATCTATTCGGCGTACTTCAAGTACTTCACGAGAGCAACGGTAGCCTGGAGGTGGCTTCGGTCTAGAAAAATTCTTAGATTATGTATTTTAATTATTAAAGAAGGCAAAGTGAAAAATGGAACCGCTCGTGCTGGCGATTATCACGGTTTTCGTGGTCGGGGTGGTCGGGTGCGTATGTATCATTTTTTTCCCGGTAAGGTGCCCGGACGAGAGAGTGATGGCACCGGCCGGCCCGGACGTGTAAGAAAAAGGAAATTTTCCGGGAATTTTCTCGGACGGCCCGCCCTGCCACCGGGCACATCAAAAAAAAGCTGTAGCTGCACCAGTGCAGCTACAGCTATACACCACACGTTTTTTTTCTGCCTTATTTTTTTGTGGATCCGTGAAATTTTCGACCAGCTTTTTTTTTGCAGCTGGTTCAAATTTCACGCAAATAACGGTTTGCAAAAATGGATGGTCTGAAATGATCCCGGCCCGGCCGACCTCTTTTGGATCTCGAATCTTGAAACAAGGTATCACAAAAAGAAACGGCCGTGCCGCGACACTGACACAATTCAGCCGAACGAAGATGATGCAAGAGCAAAACAACAAGACTATGGTCGCCAGTGCCACCAACGAGGCTATCAACGCAAATCCTATGCTCATGGGGATACAAGAGGCCGACTTCCGGCGCCTGGTCTCGCGCCAACAGGACGGCCTTTTTTCTGTCACTGATGCTATTGCAGCCTTCAAGGATTGTTCGGAAAAGGACGCCCGATATGTCTACGCCCGACTAAAGGATCAGGTCGACGAGCTTGGTATCAGCCAGTCGTTCAAGAAGATCGCATTCACGAGAGTCAATGGCAGAAGAGGCAATCCCATTGACTGCCTGCCATTCGACAAGCTGCTCCAGTTCTGGCCCTGGTGCCAGGGGAAAGGGCAAAACAGCTGCGGTCGGAGCAGGCCAACATCGCGGCACGGGCGGTGGTAGGGGATGAGGAGCTCGAGGCGGCAATGCCCCTGAGGCGCGAGCAGCTGTCAGAGAAGACGAGGCGCGATGTGCTGGACACGATCGAACAGCCTACGAACAAGAAGCGCCGCATCGAGCCAAGTTCGAGCTGGAGCTCATCGAACAGAAGATCGCGGTACTGGATGCACGAAGGAGATTGTGCCAAGAAGCAAGCGGCGCTCTGGTGGAGATGGCGGCCGCGCACGTGAGCTTGTACAAGAATATACTGGAGGCGCAGGGTCTGAAGCTGGACGACAGAGACAAGCTGTTTTTCGCGGACGAGGCGCGCAACAGTGCGCGACAGGCCATGGGAACGCTCAAAGAAATATTGCATTGCCGATGATCACCGCGCCAGTGCCAGTGCCCAAGCCAGCAGTACCAAGGAAGGAGTTGGCTATGACGGACGTCTTTCTGAAGCTGGCCTCTTCTCCCAAGCCAACTGGTGCCGAAAGGACGGCGCTGCTGATCAAGGCGGGCAAGCTAGCTGCTGCCAGGTACCGCGCGAGGCATCAGGGACAAGAGCCTCCCAAGGCAGAGAGGCTGGTGGGAGGAGCTATGCGCAAAATCAATGTCTACTTTGAGGACGACCGGGACATTTTGGAAGCGGCGTGCAGGGAAGCGCTAAGAACGAGAACTTCTCCTCTGTTTCGATTCAACAAGCGTTAAAATTTGTTTTAATCAATAAAATTTTTTCTTCTTCTACTCTATTATCAACAAGCAACAAAGGCAAACTAAGAGATGTCTTCTTGTCAAACTTGTGGACAAGCCACCGCTGCTGCTCCTGCCAAGGAAAAGAAGCCAGGGCGCCATCCGCGTATAACACGTTCTTTAAAGTCTGTCTTTTTTTCCTTTGAGACTATTGCGATATTTTCTTTGTCAAACTTAGGAACAGATGGCCACGCCCGAGTTAAGGCGATGCAACATCGAGAACGCATGGCGTACATCAGCTCGAAATGGAACCAACACAAGGCGGCTGCTCCTGCTCCTGCTTCTTCCGCGCCTGCAGCCCAACAGGGATCGGTACAGGCTCAGAGCGACGCACTGCCAGCTGGCCGCCCGCCCTCGTGCGTTCCCTCTGACCAGCGCACAAAAAGCAAGACCGAGTGAGTCCGCAAGGTGTTCGTTTTCGCTAAGACCTTTGTCTCGCCTTGTACATTAAAAGTCTCAATGAGGTTTTGTGCCAACACTCTTGATTGCAACTTGAATTTGCCCTTGATCCTCCCGGACATGACCGGTGTCAATGAGAAAAAGCAGCTGAACTTGAACGAGCTCTGATAGTAGAGTAGCTCCTTGGCGCCGAGTGCCAGCATCGTTGCGCCGGCTGCCGCTTGAATCAAGAGGTTGTCGGGGTTTGTGTTCGCCCTCCCAAAGTTTTGGTCCTCGACCACGCACACATCGGCGTTGTGACTTCGTCAATTGCATGCAAGGCACGCCGACAGGGACTTGGTCTTGAAGCTGTCAGTGTCGTCCTGTCTGGCTATGCTCAGCACGCTGGCATAAGTGACTGCGATGGCGTTGGTGCTGTTGTTTTTCTCGAGCACTACCACTCCAAGATTTCTTAGCCCGGGTCGATTGACACGACTTTTTTCATTTTTTATTTTTGTTTTAATACAAGACGAACTTTCTTTTTTTTATCTACACGTCCTCAAACCAGCTTAGGCTCAGGTGCACGTCTGCGGTGCCGGAAGTAGTGCTGGCCGCAATGCAGAGCACTTCTCCGGCCCGATGCGATGTTGAGCCTGCTTAGGTCGAGACTGGCCGACGCCGAGCCAGTGTTTGACACGACGCACGCGGCCACCGCATTGCCAGCCAGACACCGTGACCAAGCGTACGGAGTACTCAGTGTTAGAGGCGCGTGTCGTGGTTCGCGTAGGTCGGCGCGCTGCCGAACGTGGCTTGCGTGAGCACTCGAGGATCACGGGCTTGGTGCCAGAGACGGCCGTGGCGGTCAGCAGAGTCGGGAACAGCAGGTCGTTGTTGGGGAGGGCGCCGATCAAGCTCTTGTTGCGGATCACCAGCACGTTACTTTCGGTTGTACCGATGGTCTGCACGTTCGTGCGCGCAAAGCTGAGGCCCAGCTGCCTCACGGGGCCTTCGACCAGGACGCCGACACTGGCAGTGCGCACCAGGCCCCCGCGCCGGTGGTCTTGAGCCTGAACGGCAAGCTGGCGTTGGAGAGCGAAGGCGTCGTGTTGGCGCCCGCGTACTGGATTCGGTGCACCGGGACAAGCACCCCGTCCGACTGCCTCTCGACCGAGAACGTGACGGCCCCAAACCCTAGGTACTGCATCTGAATCTGAAAGATGTTGCCCTTGGCCCAGTCCTTGCGGTCCATGACGTCGTCGCCGCCCAGGCAGTTGTTCAGGTTCCAGTCTTTCTGGTCGATGTAAGTGTCGACAGTCGCGTTGCGGTGCAAGATCCGTAGCCTGTTAGTTCGGGTCTGGTCCTGGACATAGAAGAAGCCGTTGTTGTCGTCTCCTAAGCCAGCCATGGCCGAATTAGCCACGTTGGGCGTGGCAGGGAACAGCGCCGTGAAGCGGCAGACGAGCCCTTGCCCCGCACGGTACTTGCAGCGCCTGAGCGTCTCGGCCTGTGCGGCGCCGCTGAGCGACAACAGGCCGGCGGCGGTGGTCACGGAGCCAGAGGTCGCGAACTTGCGCGAGTTCAGGGTGCCGGTGTAAGGGAAAGTCTCCTGCACTAGCGGGGTAGACTCCGCGACCTTGTGTTCGCCAAAAGCAGTGACCATGCTAGGCAGCGGTTTCGTTTCGACCACATCCTCCAGGCGCAGGCGCTTGTTGCCGCTGAGCGTCAGCATCTCGATTTTTTTTCCTCTTGCACTACACTAGTGAGACAACATTTAATTTTTGTTAAATTCCCGAAATGAGCGGCCTGCGCAACATTTCGGAGATGAACATCCTGGTCCGATCGAAGGACCGCGACCGGGTGCAAGGCTCGGGCGATTCGGCCGAGTTCCGGCTGTCGCTGTCGGAAGCGATCCAAGGGAAATACAAGTTAATCTGGGCCACGATCCCGAACGCGACGTACAACATCAACTCCAAGAACAACAAGCTCTACTTAAACTCCACGGCCACGGGCGATGTGACGATCACGATCCCGTCGCAAAATTATACGGGCGAGACTTTGGCAGACACGCTGCAATCGCTTTTAATCAACGAGGGCTTTGTACAAGTAGGGCAGACGATCGGGGTGGTTTATCTCGACACCAAGCTCAAGCTGCAGTTCACGCTGTCTGGTGGAGCAGAGTTCAAGATCTACAGCAAGAGCGGCGAGGACAGTGCGCACGCAGTGCTAGGCTTCCCGACTTCGGCCCAGAACGAGCTCTTTACGCTGACACCGGGCCAGGCCACCGTCTTGCCACAGGTCGTGGCGCTGGGCCTGCCGACTTCGCTAGGCATCAAGATCAAGGAATGCTCAAGCCTGGCCTATTCGACGGGCGGCAACTACGAGGAGGTGTCGCTGACGGGCGCGGTCTCGCGCGGCACGAAAGTGCAGTCGGGCAGCCTGATCATTCCTTTCCTCGCGAGTTCGGGTGGCTACCAGTCGTCGGCACAGGACCGGCACGACCAGTACGTGGTGTTTCCGACGCTGACGAAGTACTTGCACCTGCAGGTGTGCAATCCTGACACCAGGGACAAGGTAGACTTGAACGGGGCGGACTGGGAGATGCTGCTGTCGAAAGCCGGCTGTTGACCGAGTGGCCGCCGGCCCAGCAGTCGCACATTTTTTTAAATCTTGCAGTTTCCCATCCACAAAAGTAAAGATGGACGAGGATAAAATCCTGGCTATCCGAGCGCGGTCGAGCGATAATCATGACTCGGACGACAGCGACGTCAAGCGAGAGGAAGAGAAGTGGTCTTCGAGGCACGAGCAATATTTTGCCAGCGTGGTGGACGAATGCGCCCTGCACGCGCGCCTCAACAACTCGGCCGGCTACTACTACTACAACCGTTTTCTGTTGTTTGGCTTGCTGTCTACGATCGTGCCGGCGATTTGTTCCGTTATTGTAGGAAATTTCGGCTTCAAGGCATGTGAAGCGGGCCGGGCGGGCTACGACTGGGTCAGCGTGACCTGCCTGATCGTAGTAGCCATCGTCTCTGGCACCAACAGCTTTTTCAACTTTGGGCAGAAAGCAGAGCGCCACTTCTCCTGCGAGATCCTCTTTGAGATGGTTAAGAATGAACTGTCCGTAGAAATGGCCAAGAAGAGGCGCTTTAGATTAGCGGCGGACGTGCTGCTGGTCAAGATTACCATGGCCCTGGAGAAAGTGCGTTCGAACGAGCAGGTTATACCGGGTGTGGTGCTGTGGGCGCACCGCCTGGACCGCGAGAAGCTGGCCAAAGCGCGCGCGCAGATGGTCACGAGCGGCGACCCGGTCAGGATCCACCAGAGCACGCCCGTGACGCTGGGCAGGCACCTGATCCCGATGCCTACTTAGCTGATGGTGCAGACCTTGGGACACAGCTCGCAGCAGTTGGTAGCGAGGGCGGCCTTCACGAGCTCCCAGATGACATCGACCACTGGCGGGATCAACTTGTCCACGTTGTCGTCAGGACACAAGTCCACGAGCACGGAAACGAGGATCTGCTTCTTCTCCTCGCCCGTATGGTTAGTATAGAGAGCAAGGTACTTGACCCCGTGAACAATGAGCTGCGGCACTGACTGCCAGCTGAAATCGCTGTAGCTGCGCTTGAGCTCGAGTGCGAGCTCGTGCGAGGTTACAGTGATGGACTCTGGCGACGAGGGCATCAGCCGTTGTTCGGTCTTACGTCTTTGCAACATGATTCGTTCTTTGTTTTGTTTGCGCCATAAGAAAAAAATATATCCTCTTTTCCTTTACTATTAAAAGAGGAATGGCCTTGCTGAAGCTGGACAACCGGCAGCTGAACGAATTATGGACACTGAAGAAAAACTGCTCGTGCCGGAAGAATCGCGGTTTTGTCTCTTTCCCATCAGGCGTCCGGACCTGTATTCATTCTATGAAGCTTCCCTGCGCTCGTTCTGGACGGCAGACGAGCTTGATCTGAGCCGGGAACAGGCAGATTTCAAGAAGCTGAGCGCGGACGAGCAGCATTTTATTAAGATGGTGCTGGGCTTTTTCGCCTCGAGCGACGGCATCATCCAAGAAAACCTGGCCGCTAATTTTTTGGCCGAAGTGCAGTTTCAGTGAAGCGAGACTTTTTTATTCTTACCAGATCTTTAATGAGGCCGAACACTCGCGGACCTACAGCCTGTTGATCGATACGATCATCAGCGACCAGCAAGAAAAAGACAAGTTGTTCAATGCGATCACGCAGGTCCCGACCGTCGCACAAAAAGCCAAGTGGGCGCTGCAGTGGCTCAGCCCGGCCCGGTCTTCGTTTGCCGAGCGGCTGGTGGCGTTCGCTTGTGTGGAACTTGTCCAGTTCGCCTCTTCTTTCGCCTCCATCTTTTGGCTGAAACAAAAGCACCCGGGCCTGCTGCAGGGCCTGTGCACCAGCAACGAGTTTATTGCGCGGGACGAGACACAGCACGGCCTGTTCGCGTGTCATTTGTACAAGCACCACGTGTCGAACAAGCTGCAGATGTCGCGCATTTTCCAGATCGTGGCCGGCTGTGTCGAGGTCGAGCGGAGGTTCATCAACGAGTCGCTGCCGGTGGCACTGCTGGGCCTGAACGCGACGCTGATGGAACGGTACGTTGAGTTCGTGGCCGACGGCCTGCTGCAGAACTTGGGCCTGAGCGAAAAGCTGTACGGAGTGGCCAAATGCCCTCTGCCCTTCATGGAGCAGCTAGGCGTGGTAGGCAAGACTAACTTTTTCGAAAAAGAGTGAGCGAGTACGCGCGGGCGCCGGCCAAGGAGCCGGAATGGGGCCTAGACCGGGACTTCTAGCCATTGATGGTGTCGGCAGCATCTCCACGACTGTCTCTTCTAATGCCATTTCGGCCTCGACGGCCGCGTGGGCGGCAGACTCGGCGGCCGCCTCTGCTTCCTCTTCTTGCTGGATCAATTGCTTGATCTGCAGGCGCGTCTCCCTGCAACCACAGACCTTTTCACAGAGCGCGATCTGCAGCTGTAACTTCTCTCGTTCTACGGCCAGGATCCGGCGGCGGGCTAGGCACGTGGCCAGCTCGTTCTCGTTCTCGGCTAGTGCTTGTCGTAACGCGTCCATTTTTAATTAAAAAATACAGACTCGAAAGAAAAAAAATTAGCCCGGGATCTCGGTAATAGCCACAAAGCCTCTTTCCCAGACTTGTGATCCGACGTTTGCCATGTAGTTTACGGCAGTTGCTGTGCCTCCAGTAACCTCGATCCAGATGTACTCGTTCGCGGCCACTTCTACTACGCCAGACAGATTCACTGTCGTATACTGCCCGTTGAAAGAAGTACCGTTGCTAAAGGCAGAAGAGTTCAGCCAGCGCACCGACGCGATCGCCACGTTGCTGGCCGGCCTGCTAGCGCTCTTCTCGACCCAGGCCTCGGCGTTCATGGGACTGCTAGTGGCAGTGTTTTTGAATTTGATGCAGGCATCAACGAGCCATTTCCTGGTCATGCCCGAAGTGTTCTGGAACGTGGTGTAGCTGGTAGAAGCGTTGCCCGAGTTGCTAGTCAAGCGAGTGATATTGCCGAAGGAAGGCGCGATTCTCACCGTGTTGTCGTAAGTCATGATCCTGGTAGCACCATTAGCAAAAGTCAGCGCGGTTTCGCACAGCCAGTGGCCGTAGTCCCAGGTGCCCAGCTCGAACTCGCCAAGGTCGTTGATTTGGAGCACGCGGTCCGTACCGGCGGAGGGCAGCGCGGTCGGCAGCTTCAGCGTGTTTTTGCCGCACACGATCGAATCCACGCCCGTGAGGCCAGTGGCAGTGGCCGACACGCCCTCGGACTCAACGACGGGCGCAAAGGTCCCCACAACGGACGCGGCACTCGAATGTACCGAAGTGACAATAAACCGGTGGTAGTAATAGAACGCGGTCGACGCGGGCGCGCTCGAGTTCAGGGTCTGTGACGTCGTGGTAAAAGAGAAGTTACCTGACCAGACCAGTGTCCAAGTACTGCCATTGTCCAACCCCGCCAACGTAAAGCTTTTGGTTGAGGTACTGAGAGTAACTCCGTTGGTCAACGCGAAGCTCGTGATTCTGTACCGGCGCCGCTGGTGCTGGAGCGTAAAGTACTCGCCGTACACGTTGCTGCCGCCTACGTTGGTAACGGCGTTGTTGGTTGTGTTGATACTCCCGTCCGAGTTGTAGTTGCCAAGGCTAGTCCAGCCATTGGCAGCGACACCGTCGAAAACTCTCCAGCTCTCTTGGCTTACTTGTGCGGAAGAGTGGCTGAGCACCCAGTTAGGGTCCGTGGTAGGCGTATAGGCCGACATGGAAGTCCAGGTCGGCAGCGCCACCGAACCAGAAGTCACGACCGTGGTCGAAGTGCTCTGGGGTACCATCTGCCCCGCAGAAGTCAGGCTCAGAACGGCGGTCTGGGCCGGCGCTGAGGCTAGCTGAGTGAATAACGAGCTGGCCGCCCCTGTCGCTAGCTGGCCGCTGGAATCAAGGGTCACTAACGCAGTGCTACCAGGCAGGGCGGTCGGTAGCTGGAGTGCAGAGGAGCCAGAAGCCGGAGCGGCGAGTGTGCTGGTGCCTCCAGCCCCGCTGAGTGACAGCAAACTGGCAGCCCCTGTCGCTAGCTGGCCTCCCGAGTCCACTGTCACGAGCGAGGTGCTGCCAGGCAGCGAACCCAGTGTCTTTAGCGACGAAGCACTCAGCGCCCCGGCCGGGGTCAGCGACACCAGCGACGTCGCCGCGGGAGGGTCGGCGTTGATTGTCAGTGTGGTCAGGTAGCCAGTGTTGGTCGCGGTGCTGGCAGCGAGAGTAAGCGGGGCAGAATCTGGCACGAACGTCGGCACAAGGCCGCCGATCTGGCAGCTGGTAGTTGCGACGGCCTGGATCTGCTCGACCACAAGCCGGTGGTACTTGTAGGCGCTGTTGCCAGCAGAAGGGGCAGCGTGTTCAGTGTGTAAGTGCCTCCAGTTAGGCTAGTAAAGCGGTTTAGGTCGACCCAGGTCGAGTCGTTATCAGAGCCCTGGAGCAACACTTGTTTGGGTGACCAGGTGTTACCGTTAGGCGAACCCCATATGTTAATAGAGGACATTCGGTGCTTGCGCGGGTTGTATATCTTAATCCACTGGCTGCCCACACCGTTGACATACCCACCATTAGAGGCCCAGTAATAAAAGTTGTTGTTCTGCACAACTTTGTCCACCCAGTAGTCGGAGTTGGCGTTCGAGGAAGAAGCCGCCAGAGTCCACGAATTCGCGGTCGCCAAGGTGCCCGAAACGACTGTCCAGCTATTGTAGGCGGTCGGCCAGGCTGGTCCTGTCACTTCGGTCGTAGGTTGCTGTGTGTGACTGAGCTGGCCACTGGCGCCGATAGTCACTAGTGACGTGCTGCTTGGTAGAGCGGTCGGCAGCCTGAGCGAAGAAGAACCAGTAGTCGGAGCAGAAAGCGTGCTGTCGCCGCCCGCCCCCGTCAGCTTGAGCGTCGACGAGTTCACGAGATTCGCGAGCGACACTTGGTGGGGGTTGTTGTAGTTCGTCGTGTGTGAGGTGAAGGCGGTAGTAGTAGGGGCTCCGACCTGGGCGGCCGTGACTTGGTGAGGGTTGGCGTAGTCTATTAAGTGACTGCTGAGGCCCGGCGCGCCGTCACTCGCCCATCTCACGCCCCCGTCGCCGTCCGAGACGAGGACGTCGCCGTTCTGTCCGGCCCCCGGCAGCACAAAAGAGTCAGTCGAGCCATCGAGCCGGCGGCGCTTGTTTCCCCGGCCAGAGTCCATTTAGTTTACTGACTCACCAAGAGAGAAAAAAAAAGTTTTTAGTTATTTTTACAGAATCTCGTCTAGGAAATTGTCCACGAAGCGCATCCGCTCCGCCCAAGTGTCTCCGCCGGGGACGTCTCGCGCGGGGTTGATGCAGGCGCCGTCACCATAAGGGCGGCACACGAGCGAGGCTAAGTCACGAGGATCACCCTTTTTACAAGTCCCCGACCAGTACAACTGCCTTCAAAAAAGCAGGCGCCACAGGTAGGACAAACAGCTAGCATTTGTCGACCACGCTTTCAATGATATTAAAAGCAACGAAGAAAAAAAAACAAACGAGGAAATTATCAAAGAGACGATATTTATGAAAACATCAGTCTCTTTGAAAATGGGCCAATTTGGCCAATGATTTCAGGGGAGAGGTGGCCAAGTTGGCCCATCATTAAAAAAACTTTTTTTTCACTGGTTTTTTTGGGGCCGGATCTGCCATATATATCAAGGGACAAGTGGCAGATCCGGCCCCAGAGAAAAAAAAAGCGGTTGCGCCACCACCGTTTCTGGGGCACGCTTGGCCCACAATATCAGGGGCAGAGTGGTCACGTCCGCCCCACAAAAAAAGAAAAAAGAATGTCACGCACAGAGCAGACTGTCGACTAGTGGAAGAAACATTTTAATTACTTTCTTTCTTACAGTTCGGCCAGCAGGGCCCTGACTCTTTGGAAGAACACACGGAGCCTCCTGTTTACTTCAGCCACTGTTCCCTCCCAGTACTCGTATTTACTTTTCGCGGATGGTAGCAAGCGTTTTCCTGTGCATTTGCATGTCGCGCTCGGTTTCACGCTGGGGTACTAGTATATTCGCGATAACCCATTCATCCATCCACGGTTCACCAATGCCAACACCGGGCACGTGAAGGAGGGGCAAGGACATATAATCATGTAGGCAAGCTTGGTCGTATGGGTCAAGATGACTCCATGCACCGGCCGTCCGCGGGTCCAACGGGTCATAACAGACCGGGTTGACGTATTGCCTGACCACTTCCACTAACACGACAGGCATCTTAAACTCCTCTTCCAGCAGGGACAGCCCTTTGTGTTCCGCGGCGACCAGACTGGCCACGCTGCCCATCAGCGACCCTCAGAGGGAGCGGTCATCACCAGCTGATCCAGTACGGAACACAACGGGACACGAGGACTGTCTCTGTATTCCCAGCAGCCTATCACGCCGCCTTCCTTGTCGTATATCAAATAACCCTCCACGGCTTCGGAGTACTTAGCCCAAGAAAAACGGACAGATCGGTCGGTTATGTCAACCATTTCCTCAACAGGTCAACAACATGCACTCGCGGGGCGTACCCTCGAGACCTCTTGTCGTAGTAGAGACGCGCCGTAGCCTGCTTCGCGTGTTCGGACATCGGCTCGCGGGGGGCAGTGCGGGTAAGCGAGGGCAGCTCCAGGAGGCGGCGCCGCTTGAGGGGCTGGGCGTCCGTACCAGCGGTCGTCCGTTTATTCCGCAGAGCGAGCATCATTTTCCTTGGCAGGTAGGGCAGGAGCAATTGCGCGGTGGCACCTAAAGGCATGAAAAGAATCGAATTGAAGATAGACGAGCAAATTTAGCGTGTTTTGCGGCCACACGAAAATTTTCGCGGAAATTTCCAGTGTTTTCGCGGCGCGGTAAATTTGCGGGAAATCGACCACTGCCAGTGGCGGGGGCAAAAATGGCAATGGGTTCGTTCCGGCTCCAGGGACTTCTTGGGTTCGCTGAGAACCCAAGTCTGAGCTCGACAAGGCCGACAACTGGTCTACCGAGGCGTGCGACCGGGCACGCGCCGCTGGTCCGGCCGGCTCCTGTCTGCCGGGCCGACGACTGCCTTTTTTTCCCATATCACTGCCTTTTTTGCATGACAAAAAGGCAATACGTGCCTGAACCTGCCAAACGGCGCGGGTCGCGACCTCGACCTAAGCCAGCCAAGGGAGTAACGGACGGTGCCGTGACCAGCCCACAATCCGAGTCGGCCCGACCAGGAAGCACTCCCAAAAAAATGCGCCGAAATTCTGCCGCCATGGGTGCCACCGCCGCCACCGCCCGCCCCACCAAGCGCCGCCGCACCATCCTGCCCGGCGGCCGCCTGACCGCGCTCGCCCCGCCGCCTGGCTACAGCCCCGCCCCTGCGACCCGGCCGCCGTGGCCCGGCTGGACGCCGACCGACCCGTGCACCGGAACCCGACTGGGCGCACTGCTGACCAAGGCGGCCACCCAGGGGCTGGACGTCAACGACAGGCGGCTACGGCTGGCAGTAAAGCCCTACCCGTGGAGCCAGCTGGCCGCTACCACGCTACAGCCAGAGGAAGCCCCGCTGCTCTCCCTCTTGGACCTTGCCTTGCTCCGCGTGCCACCGACCCGTACCGGCCGCCAGCTGGGGCGTGCCCGACTGCCACTGGAGCTGCAGACCCTGCATGCACCGTTGCTCGAGATACTGGCCCGGCGTTCGGCAGCCAGCCCTGCCTACATAGCGAAAGACTGTGCCAAACTCGTATGTGCATATCTCCGACTCCTGCTTACTACAGCCCGCTACCCAAGGGGGCTCTGCGGAACCTACCCCGTGCCCGCCGCGGGGATCTCTACAACCTTATCTACCTGCTGTGCCCGTTCCATAGATGGCAGGAATGGTATGACGGCCGGGGCCAGAAGCACAAGGCCCTGGCCAACCACCCCGCCATCCACGAAGCGGAATTCCAGAAAGAGTGGCTGGGATACCACAGCCCCGGGGTACTGGAGGAAGACGACTTGCTCCACGTTGACGAGGACAATTCCCACAGAGCCTGGCGATTTTACAGATGCTATGAACGCCTGTACTGGACGGCAGTGGAAGACAAACTCAACCGGCGCCTGCAGACTGTCTTCCAGCGCCTAGCTAGAAAACTCAGTGAGTTGTAGCGATTCAATAAAAACACTTCTGTTATTCTGCTGCACCCCCCCCCCCCTAAACCCAGTTGTCCGTAATAGGGGCGGGGCACCACCTGCCGCACCTGCTGCGTTTTTGGCCCCCTAGTGGCTACAGCCCCCCTTCACCACCCCAACCCCCTCAACCACCCAAAGTCTGGACCAGTCGTCACAAATTCTGAGATATACACTAATTTTTAACGACTGGTCCAGACTTCACGGGAATGCAACCACTCCGCTTACTCCCCGGGAATTCAGCACACCCCCCCCCTCCCCCAAAGTCGGGGCCAGTCGTTACAAATTCTGAATATGCCATTAAATTTCCAACGACTGGTCCACACTTTGGTTTTTTCACATGCTAAGGGTGCCACCATCCGCTTACTTCCCTGGAATTTTCAAAGTCGGGGCCAGTCGTTACAAATTCTGAGATATACGCTAATTTCTAACGACTGGTCCAGACTTCACCTGATCACACCCCTCCGCTACTTCCCGGGAATCCAGCCTCTTTCCCCCCCCCCCCCCCACCCGCTATTCCCGTCATTTTTCCCTCCTCCCGGACCAGTCGTTGCCGCTCAGACACATATACCCTAACTTCCATCGACTGGCCTCGACCGCAAATTTTCACGCACGAGGTGCGGCCACCCGCGCCCACTACGTAACGGCTAAGTGGCACACCAACCGCTATTCCCGTCATTTTTTACCTTCCGGGCCAGTCGATACAAACAAGATGATATATTCTGGCGTAGTCTATTAAGTGACTGCTGAGGCCCGGCGCGCCGTCACTCGCCCATCTCACGCCCCCGTCGCCGTCCGAGACGAGGACGTCGCCGTTCTGTCCGGCCCCCGGCAGCACAAAAGAGTCAGTCGAGCCATCGAGCCGGCGGCGCTTGTTTCCCCGGCCAGAGTCCATTTAGTTTACTGACTCACCAAGAGAGAAAAAAAAAGTTTTTAGTTATTTTTACAGAATCTCGTCTAGGAAATTGTCCACGAAGCGCATCCGCTCCGCCCAAGTGTCTCCGCCGGGGACGTCTCGCGCGGGGTTGATGCAGGCGCCGTCACCATAAGGGCGGCACACGAGCGAGGCTAAGTCACGAGGATCACCCTTTTTACAAGTCCCCGACCAGTACAACTGGCCTTCAAAAAAGCAGGCGCCACAGGTAGGACAAACAGCTAGCATTTGTCGACCACGCTTTCAATGATATTAAAAGCAACGAAGAAAAAAAAACAAACGAGGAAATTATCAAAGAGACCGATATTTATGAAAACATCAGTCTCTTTGAAAATGGGCCAATTTGGCCAATGATTTCAGGGGAGAGGTGGCCAAGTTGGCCCATCATTAAAAAAACTTTTTTTCACTGGTTTTTTTTGGGGCCGGATCTGCCATATATATCAAGGGACAAGTGGCAGATCCGGCCCCAGAGAAAAAAAAAGCGGTTGCGCCACCACCGTTTCTGGGGCACGCTTGGCCCACAATATCAGGGGCAGAGTGGTCACGTCCGCCCCACAAAAAAAAGAAAAAAGAATGTCACGCACAGAGCAGACTGTCGACTAGTGGAAGAAACATTTTAATTACTTTCTTTCTTACAGTTCGGCCAGCAGGGCCCTGACTCTTTGGAAGAACACACGGAGCCTCCTGTTTACTTCAGCCACTGTTCCCTCCAGTACTCGTATTTACTTTCGCGGATGGTAGCAAGCGTTTTCCTGTGCATTTGCATGTCGAGCTCGGTTTCACGCTGGGGTACTAGTATATTCGCGATAACCCATTCATCCATCCACGGTTCACCAATGCCAACACCGGGCACGTGAAGGAGGGGCAAGGACATATAATCATGTAGGCAAGCTTGGTCGTATGGGTCAAGATGACTCCATGCACCGGCCGTCCGCGGGTCCAACGGGTCATAACAGACCGGGTTGACGTATTGCCTGACCACTTCCACTAACACGACAGGCATCTTAAACTCCTCTTCCAGCAGGGACAGCCCTTTGTGTTCCGCGGCGACCAGACTGGCCACGCTGCCCATCAGCGACCCCTCAGAGGGAGCGGTCATCACCAGCTGATCCAGTACGGAACACAACGGGACACGAGGACTGTCTCTGTATTCCCAGCAGCCTATCACGCCGCCTTCCTTGTCGTATATCAAATAACCCTCCACGGCTTCGGAGTACTTAGCCCAAGAAAAACGGACAGATCGGTCGGTTATGTCAACCATTTCCCTCAACAGGTCCAACAACATGCCACTTCGCCGGGGCGTACCCTCGAGACCTCTTGTCGTAGTAGAGACGCGCCGTAGCCTGCTTCGCGTGTTCGGACATCGGCTCGCGGGGGGCAGTGCGGGTAAGCGAGGGCAGCTCCAGGAGGCGGCGCCGCTTGAGGGGCTGGGCGTCCGTACCAGCGGTCGTCCGTTTATTCCGCAGAGCGAGCATCATTTTCCTTGGCAGGTAGGGCAGGAGCAATTGCGCGGTGGCACCTAAAGGCATGAAAAGAATCGAATTGAAGATAGACGAGCAAATTTAGCGTGTTTTGCGGCCACACGAAAATTTTCGCGGAAATTTCCAGTGTTTCGCGGCGCGGTAAATTTGCGGGAAATCGACCACTGCCAGTGGCGGGGGCAAAAATGGCAATGGGTTCGTTCCGGCTCCAGGGACTTCTTGGGTTCGCTGAGAACCCAAGTCTGAGCTCGACAAGGCCGACAACTGGTCTACCGAGGCGTGCGACCGGGCACGCGCCGCTGGTCCGGCCGGCTCCTGTCTGCCGGGCCGACGACTGCCTTTTTTTCCCATATCACTGCCTTTTTTGCATGACAAAAAGGCAATACGTGCCTGAACCTGCCAAACGGCGCGGGTCGCGACCTCGACCTAAGCCAGCCAAGGGAGTAACGGACGGTGCCGTGACCAGCCCACAATCCGAGTCGGCCCCGACCCAGGAAGCACTCCCAAAAAAATGCGCCGAAATTCTGCCGCCATGGGTGCCACCGCCGCCACCGCCCGCCCCACCAAGCGCCGCCGCACCATCCTGCCCGGCGGCCGCCTGACCGCGCTCGCCCCGCCGCCTGGCTACAGCCCCGCCCCCTGCGACCCGGCCGCCGTGGCCCGGCTGGACGCCGACCGACCCGTGCACCGGAACCCCGACTGGGGCGCACTGCTGACCAAGGCGGCCACCCAGGGGCTGGACGTCAACGACAGGCGGCTACGGCTGGCAGTAAAGCCCTACCCGTGGAGCCAGCTGGCCGCTACCACGCTACAGCCAGAGGAAGCCCCGCTGCTCTCCCTCTTGGACCTTGCCTTGCTCCGCGTGCCCACCGACCCGTACCGGCCCGCCAGCTGGGGCGTGCCCGACCTGCCACTGGAGCTGCAGACCCTGCATGCACCGTTGCTCGAGATACTGGCCCCGGCGTTCGGCAGCCCAGCCCTGCCTACATAGCGAAAGACTGTGCCAAACTCGTATGTGCATATCTCCCGACTCCTGCTTACTACAGCCCGCTACCCAAGGGGGCTCTGCGGAACCTACCCCGTGCCCGCCGCGGGGATCTCTACAACCTTATCTACCTGCTGTGCCCGTTCCATAGATGGCAGGAATGGTATGACGGCCGGGGCCAGAAGCACAAGGCCCTGGCCAACCACCCCGCCATCCACGAAGCGGAATTCCAGAAAGAGTGGCTGGGATACCACAGCCCCGGGGTACTGGAGGAAGACGACTTGCTCCACGTTGACGAGGACAATTCCCACAGAGCCTGGCGATTTTACAGATGCTATGAACGCCTGTACTGGACGGCAGTGGAAGACAAACTCAACCGGCGCCTGCAGACTGTCTTCCAGCGCCTAGCTAGAAAACTCAGTGAGTTGTAGCGATTCAATAAAAACACGTTCTGTTATTCCTGTTATTCTTAGCACCCCCCCCCCCCCCTAAACCCAGTTGTCCGTAATAGGGGGCGGGGCACCACCTGCCGCACCTGCTGCGTTTTTGGCCCCCTAGTGGCTACAGCCCCCCTTCACCACCCCAACCCCCTCAACCACCCAAAGTCTGGACCAGTCGTCACAAATTCTGAGATATACACTAATTTTTAACGACTGGTCCAGACTTCACGGAATGCAACCACTCCGCTTACTCCCCGGGAATTCAGCACACCCCCCCCTCCCCCAAAGTCGGGGCCAGTCGTTACAAATTCTGAGATATGCCATTAATTTCCAACGACTGGTCCACACTTTGGTTTTTTCACATGCTAAGGGTGCCACCATCCGCTTACTTCCCTGGAATTTTCAAAGTCGGGGCCAGTCGTTACAAATTCTGAGATATACGCTAATTTCTAACGACTGGTCCAGACTTCACCTGATCACACCCCTCCGCTACTTCCCGGAATCCAGCCTCTTTCCCCCCCCCCCCCCCCCACCCGCTATTCCCCGTCATTTTTCCCTCCTCCCGGACCAGTCGTTGCCGCTCAGACACATATACCCTAACTTCCATCGACTGGCCTCGACCGCAAATTTTCACGCACGAGGTGCGGCACCCGCGCCCACTACGTAACGGCTAAGTGGCACACCAACCGCTATTCCCAGTCATTTTTTTACCTTCCGGGCCAGTCGATACAAACAAGATGATATATTCTGGCGTAGTCTATTAAGTGACTGCTGAGGCCCGGCGCGCCGTCACTCGCCCATCTCACGCCCCCGTCGCCGTCCGAGACGAGGACGTCGCCGTTCTGTCCGGCCCCCGGCAGCACAAAAGAGTCAGTCGAGCCATCGAGCCGGCGGCGCTTGTTTCCCCGGCCAGAGTCCATTTAGTTTACTGACTCACCAAGAGAGAAAAAAAAGTTTTTAGTTATTTTTACAGAATCTCGTCTAGGAAATTGTCCACGAAGCGCATCCGCTCCGCCCAAGTGTCTCCGCCGGGGACGTCTCGCGCGGGGTTGATGCAGGCGCCGTCACCATAAGGGCGGCACACGAGCGAGGCTAAGTCACGAGGATCACCCTTTTTAACAAGTCCCCGACCAGTACAACTGGCCTTCAAAAAAGCAGGCGCCACAGGTAGGACAAACAGCTAGCATTTGTCGACCACGCTTTCAATGATATTAAAAGCAACGAAGAAAAAAAACAAACGAGGAAATTATCAAAGAGACCGATATTTATGAAAACATCAGTCTCTTTGAAAATGGGCCAATTTGGCCAATGATTTCAGGGGAGAGGTGGCCAAGTTGGCCCATCATTAAAAAAACTTTTTTTCACTGGTTTTTTTTGGGGCCGGATCTGCCATATATATCAAGGGACAAGTGGCAGATCCGGCCCCAGAGAAAAAAAAAGCGGTTGCGCCACCACCGTTTCTGGGGCACGCTTGGCCCACAATATCAGGGGCAGAGTGGTCACGTCCGCCCCACAAAAAAAAAGAAAAAAGAATGTCACGCACAGAGCAGACTGTCGACTAGTGGAAGAAACATTTTAATTACTTTCTTTCTTACAGTTCGGCCAGCAGGGCCCTGACTCTTTGGAAGAACACACGGAGCCTCCTGTTTACTTCAGCACTGTTCCTCCCAGTACTCGTATTTACTTTCGCGGATGGTAGCAAGCGTTTTCCTGTGCATTTGCATGTCGAGCTCGGTTTCACGCTGGGGTACTAGTATATTCGCGATAACCCATTCATCCATCCACGGTTCACCAATGCCAACACCGGGCACGTGAAGGAGGGGCAAGGACATATAATCATGTAGGCAAGCTTGGTCGTATGGGTCAAGATGACTCCATGCACCGGCCGTCCGCGGGTCCAACGGGTCATAACAGACCGGGTTGACGTATTGCCTGACCACTTCCACTAACACGACAGGCATCTTAAACTCCTCTTCCAGCAGGGACAGCCCTTTGTGTTCCGCGGCGACCAGACTGGCCACGCTGCCATCAGCGACCCCTCAGAGGGAGCGGTCATCACCAGCTGATCCAGTACGGAACACAACGGGACACGAGGACTGTCTCTGTATTCCCAGCAGCCTATCACGCCGCCTTCCTTGTCGTATAATCAAATAACCCTCCACGGCTTCGGAGTACTTAGCCCAAGAAAAACGGACAGATCGGTCGGTTATGTCAACCATTTCCCTCAACAGGTCCAACAACATGCCACTCGCCGGGGCGTACCCTCGAGACCTCTTGTCGTAGTAGAGACGCGCCGTAGCCTGCTTCGCGTGTTCGGACATCGGCTCGCGGGGGCAGTGCGGGTAAGCGAGGGCAGCTCCAGGAGGCGGCGCCGCTTGAGGGGCTGGGCGTCCGTACCAGCGGTCGTCCGTTTATTCCGCAGAGCGAGCATCATTTTCCTTGGCAGGTAGGGCAGGAGCAATTGCGCGGTGGCACCTAAAGGCATGAAAAGAATCGAATTGAAGATAGACGAGCAAATTTAGCGTGTTTTGCGGCCACACGAAAAATTTTCGCGGAAATTTCCAGTGTTTCGCGGCGCGGTAAATTTGCGGGAAATCGACCACTGCCAGTGGCGGGGGCAAAAATGGCAATGGGTTCGTTCCGGCTCCAGGGACTTCTTGGGTTCGCTGAGAACCCAAGTCTGAGCTCGACAAGGCCGACAACTGGTCTACCGAGGCGTGCGACCGGGCACGCGCCGCTGGTCCGGCCGGCTCCTGTCTGCCGGGCCGACGACTGCCTTTTTTTCCCATATCACTGCCTTTTTTGCATGACAAAAAGGCAATACGTGCCTGAACCTGCCAAAACGGCGCGGGTCGCGACCTCGACCTAAGCCAGCCAAGGGAGTAACGGACGGTGCCGTGACCAGCCCACAATCCGAGTCGGCCCCGACCCAGGAAGCACTCCCAAAAAAATGCGCCGAAATTCTGCCGCCATGGGTGCCACCGCCGCCACCGCCCGCCCCACCAAGCGCCGCCGCACCATCCTGCCCGGCGGCCGCCTGACCGCGCTCGCCCCGCCGCCTGGCTACAGCCCGCCCCTGCGACCCGGCCGCCGTGGCCCGGCTGGACGCCGACCGACCCGTGCACCGGAACCCCGACTGGGGCGCACTGCTGACCAAGGCGGCCACCCAGGGGCTGGACGTCAACGACAGGCGGCTACGGCTGGCAGTAAAGCCCTACCGTGGAGCCAGCTGGCCGCTACCACGCTACAGCCAGAGGAAGCCCCGCTGCTCTCCCTCTTGGACCTTGCCTTGCTCCGCGTGCCCACCGACCCGTACCGGCCCGCCAGCTGGGGCGTGCCCGACCTGCCACTGGAGCTGCAGACCCTGCATGCACCGTTGCTCGAGATACTGGCCCCGGCGTTCGGCAGCCCAGCCCCTGCCTACATAGCGAAAGACTGTGCCAAACTCGTATGTGCATATCTCCCGACTCCTGCTTACTACAGCCCGCTACCCAAGGGGGCTCTGCGGAACCTACCCCGTGCCCGCCGCGGGGATCTCTACAACCTTATCTACCTGCTGTGCCCGTTCCATAGATGGCAGGAATGGTATGACGGCCGGGGCCAGAAGCACAAGGCCCTGGCCAACCACCCCGCCATCCACGAAGCGGAATTCCAGAAAGAGTGGCTGGGATACCACAGCCCCGGGGTACTGGAGGAAGACGACTTGCTCCACGTTGACGAGGACAATTCCCACAGAGCCTGGCGATTTTACAGATGCTATGAACGCCTGTACTGGACGGCAGTGGAAGACAAACTCAACCGGCGCCTGCAGACTGTCTTCCAGCGCCTAGCTAGAAAACTCAGTGAGTTGTAGCGATTCAATAAAAACACGTTCTGTTATTCCTGTTATTCTTAGCACCCCCCCCCCCCCTAAACCCAGTTTGTCCGTAATAGGGGGCGGGGCACCACCTGCCGCACCTGCTGCGTTTTTGGCCCCCTAGTGGCTACAGCCCCCCTTCACCACCCCAACCCCCCTCAACCACCCAAAGTCTGGACCAGTCGTCACAAATTCTGAGATATACACTAATTTTTAACGACTGGTCCAGACTTCACGGGAATGCAACCACTCCGCTTACTCCCCGGGAATTCAGCACACCCCCCCCCCTCCCCCAAAGTCGGGGCCAGTCGTTACAAATTCTGAGATATGCCATTAATTTCCAACGACTGGTCCACACTTTGGTTTTTTCACATGCTAAGGGTGCCACCATCCGCTTACTTCCCTGGAATTTTCAAAGTCGGGGCCAGTCGTTACAAATTCTGAGATATACGCTAATTTCTAACGACTGGTCCAGACTTCACCTGATCACACCCCTCCGCTACTTCCCGGGAATCCAGCCTCTTTCCCCCCCCCCCCCCCCACCCGCTATTCCCGTCATTTTTCCCTCCTCCCGGACCAGTCGTTGCCGCTCAGACACATATACCCTAACTTCCATCGACTGGCCTCGACCGCAAATTTTCACGCACGAGGTGCGGCCACCCGCGCCCACTACGTAACGGCTAAGTGGCACACCAACCGCTATTCCCGTCATTTTTTACCTTCCGGGCCAGTCGATACAAACAAGATGATATATTCTGGCGTAGTCTATTAAGTGACTGCTGAGGCCCGGCGCGCCGTCACTCGCCCATCTCACGCCCCCGTCGCCGTCCGAGACGAGGACGTCGCCGTTCTGTCCGGCCCCCGGCAGCACAAAAGAGTCAGTCGAGCCATCGAGCCGGCGGCGCTTGTTTCCCCGGCCAGAGTCCATTTAGTTTACTGACTCACCAAGAGAGAAAAAAAAAAGTTTTTTAGTTATTTTTACAGAATCTCGTCTAGGAAATTGTCCACGAAGCGCATCCGCTCCGCCCAAGTGTCTCCGCCGGGGACGTCTCGCGCGGGGTTGATGCAGGCGCCGTCACCATAAGGGCGGCACACGAGCGAGGCTAAGTCACGAGGATCACCCTTTTTACAAGTCCCCGACCAGTACAACTGGCCTTCAAAAAAGCAGGCGCCACAGGTAGGACAAACAGCTAGCATTTGTCGACCACGCTTTCAATGATATTAAAAGCAACGAAGAAAAAAAAAACAAACGAGGAAATTATCAAAGAGACCGATATTTATGAAAACATCAGTCTCTTTGAAAATGGGCCAATTTGGCCAATGATTTCAGGGGAGAGGTGGCCAAGTTGGCCCATCATTAAAAAAACTTTTTTTCACTGGTTTTTTTTGGGGCCGGATCTGCCATATATATCAAGGGACAAGTGGCAGATCCGGCCCCAGAGAAAAAAAAAAGCGGTTGCGCCACCACCGTTTCTGGGGCACGCTTGGCCCACAATATCAGGGGCAGAGTGGTCACGTCCGCCCCACAAAAAAAAGAAAAAAGAATGTCACGCACAGAGCAGACTGTCGACTAGTGGAAGAAACATTTTAATTACTTTCTTTCTTACAGTTCGGCCAGCAGGGCCCTGACTCTTTGGAAGAACACACGGAGCCTCCTGTTTACTTCAGCCACTGTTCCCTCCCAGTACTCGTATTTACTTTCGCGGATGGTAGCAAGCGTTTTCCTGTGCATTTGCATGTCGAGCTCGGTTTCACGCTGGGGTACTAGTATATTCGCGATAACCCATTCATCCATCCACGGTTCACCAATGCCAACACCGGGCACGTGAAGGAGGGGCAAGGACATATAATCATGTAGGCAAGCTTGGTCGTATGGGTCAAGATGACTCCATGCACCGGCCGTCCGCGGGTCCAACGGGTCATAACAGACCGGGTTGACGTATTGCCTGACCACTTCCACTAACACGACAGGCATCTTAAACTCCTCTTCCAGCAGGGACAGCCCTTTGTGTTCCGCGGCGACCAGACTGGCCACGCTGCCCATCAGCGACCCCTCAGAGGGAGCGGTCATCACCAGCTGATCCAGTACGGAACACAACGGGACACGAGGACTGTCTCTGTATTCCCAGCAGCCTATCACGCCGCCTTCCTTGTCGTATATCAAATAACCCTCCACGGCTTCGGAGTACTTAGCCCAAGAAAAACGGACAGATCGGTCGGTTATGTCAACCATTTCCCTCAACAGGTCCAACAACATGCCACTCGCCGGGGCGTACCCTCGAGACCTCTTGTCGTAGTAGAGACGCGCCGTAGCCTGCTTCGCGTGTTCGGACATCGGCTCGCGGGGGGCAGTGCGGGTAAGCGAGGGCAGCTCCAGGAGGCGGCGCCGCTTGAGGGGCTGGGCGTCCGTACCAGCGGTCGTCCGTTTATTCCGCAGAGCGAGCATCATTTTCCTTGGCAGGTAGGGCAGGAGCAATTGCGCGGTGGCACCTAAAGGCATGAAAAGAATCGAATTGAAGATAGACGAGCAAATTTAGCGTGTTTTGCGGCCACACGAAAATTTTCGCGGAAATTTCCAGTGTTTCGCGGCGCGGTAAATTTGCGGGAAATCGACCACTGCCAGTGGCGGGGGCAAAAATGGCAATGGGTTCGTTCCGGCTCCAGGGACTTCTTGGGTTCGCTGAGAACCCAAGTCTGAGCTCGACAAGGCCGACAACTGGTCTACCGAGGCGTGCGACCGGGCACGCGCCGCTGGTCCGGCCGGCTCCTGTCTGCCGGGCCGACGACTGCCTTTTTTTCCCATATCACTGCCTTTTTTGCATGACAAAAAGGCAATACGTGCCTGAACCTGCCAAACGGCGCGGGTCGCGACCTCGACCTAAGCCAGCCAAGGGAGTAACGGACGGTGCCGTGACCAGCCCACAATCCGAGTCGGCCCCGACCCAGGAAGCACTCCCAAAAAAATGCGCCGAAATTCTGCCGCCATGGGTGCCACCGCCGCCACCGCCCGCCCCACCAAGCGCCGCCGCACCATCCTGCCCGGCGGCCGCCTGACCGCGCTCGCCCCGCCGCCTGGCTACAGCCCCGCCCCCTGCGACCCGGCCGCCGTGGCCCGGCTGGACGCCGACCGACCCGTGCACCGGAACCCCGACTGGGGCGCACTGCTGACCAAGGCGGCCACCCAGGGGCTGGACGTCAACGACAGGCGGCTACGGCTGGCAGTAAAGCCCTACCCGTGGAGCCAGCTGGCCGCTACCACGCTACAGCCAGAGGAAGCCCCGCTGCTCTCCCTCTTGGACCTTGCCTTGCTCCGCGTGCCCACCGACCCGTACCGGCCCGCCAGCTGGGGCGTGCCCGACCTGCCACTGGAGCTGCAGACCCTGCATGCACCGTTGCTCGAGATACTGGCCCCGGCGTTCGGCAGCCCAGCCCCTGCCTACATAGCGAAAGACTGTGCCAAACTCGTATGTGCATATCTCCCGACTCCTGCTTACTACAGCCCGCTACCCAAGGGGGCTCTGCGGAACCTACCCCGTGCCCGCCGCGGGGATCTCTACAACCTTATCTACCTGCTGTGCCCGTTCCATAGATGGCAGGAATGGTATGACGGCCGGGGCCAGAAGCACAAGGCCCTGGCCAACCACCCCGCCATCCACGAAGCGGAATTCCAGAAAGAGTGGCTGGGATACCACAGCCCCGGGGTACTGGAGGAAGACGACTTGCTCCACGTTGACGAGGACAATTCCCACAGAGCCTGGCGATTTTACAGATGCTATGAACGCCTGTACTGGACGGCAGTGGAAGACAAACTCAACCGGCGCCTGCAGACTGTCTTCCAGCGCCTAGCTAGAAAACTCAGTGAGTTGTAGCGATTCAATAAAAACACGTTCTGTTATTCCTGTTATTCTTAGCACCCCCCCCCCCCCTAAACCCAGTTGTCCGTAATAGGGGGCGGGGCACCACCTGCCGCACCTGCTGCGTTTTTGGCCCCCTAGTGGCTACAGCCCCCCTTCACCACCCCAACCCCCTCAACCACCCAAAGTCTGGACCAGTCGTCACAAATTCTGAGATATACACTAATTTTTAACGACTGGTCCAGACTTCACGGGAATGCAACCACTCCGCTTACTCCCCGGGAATTCAGCACACCCCCCCCCCTCCCCCAAAGTCGGGGCCAGTCGTTACAAATTCTGAGATATGCCATTAATTTCCAACGACTGGTCCACACTTTGGTTTTTTCACATGCTAAGGGTGCCACCATCCGCTTACTTCCCTGGAATTTTCAAAGTCGGGGCCAGTCGTTACAAATTCTGAGATATACGCTAATTTCTAACGACTGGTCCAGACTTCACCTGATCACACCCCTCCGCTACTTCCCGGGAATCCAGCCTCTTTCCCCCCCCCCCCCCCCACCCGCTATTCCCGTCATTTTTCCCTCCTCCCGGACCAGTCGTTGCCGCTCAGACACATATACCCTAACTTCCATCGACTGGCCTCGACCGCAAATTTTCACGCACGAGGTGCGGCCACCCGCGCCCACTACGTAACGGCTAAGTGGCACACCAACCGCTATTCCCGTCATTTTTTACCTTCCGGGCCAGTCGATACAAACAAGATGATATATTCTGGCGTAGTCTATTAAGTGACTGCTGAGGCCCGGCGCGCCGTCACTCGCCCATCTCACGCCCCCGTCGCCGTCCGAGACGAGGACGTCGCCGTTCTGTCCGGCCCCCGGCAGCACAAAAGAGTCAGTCGAGCCATCGAGCCGGCGGCGCTTGTTTCCCCGGCCAGAGTCCATTTAGTTTACTGACTCACCAAGAGAGAAAAAAAAAGTTTTTAGTTATTTTTACAGAATCTCGTCTAGGAAATTGTCCACGAAGCGCATCCGCTCCGCCCAAGTGTCTCCGCCGGGGACGTCTCGCGCGGGGTTGATGCAGGCGCCGTCACCATAAGGGCGGCACACGAGCGAGGCTAAGTCACGAGGATCACCCTTTTTACAAGTCCCCGACCAGTACAACTGGCCTTCAAAAAAGCAGGCGCCACAGGTAGGACAAACAGCTAGCATTTGTCGACCACGCTTTCAATGATATTAAAAGCAACGAAGAAAAAAAAACAAACGAGGAAATTATCAAAGAGACCGATATTTATGAAAACATCAGTCTCTTTGAAAATGGGCCAATTTGGCCAATGATTTCAGGGGAGAGGTGGCCAAGTTGGCCCATCATTAAAAAAACTTTTTTTCACTGGTTTTTTTTGGGGCCGGATCTGCCATATATATCAAGGGACAAGTGGCAGATCCGGCCCCAGAGAAAAAAAAAGCGGTTGCGCCACCACCGTTTCTGGGGCACGCTTGGCCCACAATATCAGGGGCAGAGTGGTCACGTCCGCCCCACAAAAAAAAGAAAAAAGAATGTCACGCACAGAGCAGACTGTCGACTAGTGGAAGAAACATTTTAATTACTTTCTTTCTTACAGTTCGGCCAGCAGGGCCCTGACTCTTTGGAAGAACACACGGAGCCTCCTGTTTACTTCAGCCACTGTTCCCTCCCAGTACTCGTATTTACTTTCGCGGATGGTAGCAAGCGTTTTCCTGTGCATTTGCATGTCGAGCTCGGTTTCACGCTGGGTACTAGTATATTCGCGATAACCCATTCATCCATCCACGGTTCACCAATGCCAACACCGGGCACGTGAAGGAGGGGCAAGGACATATAATCATGTAGGCAAGCTTGGTCGTATGGGTCAAGATGACTCCATGCACCGGCCGTCCGCGGGTCCAACGGGTCATAACAGACCGGGTTGACGTATTGCCTGACCACTTCCACTAACACGACAGGCATCTTAAACTCCTCTTCCAGCAGGGACAGCCCTTTGTGTTCCGCGGCGACCAGACTGGCCACGCTGCCCATCAGCGACCCCTCAGAGGGAGCGGTCATCACCAGCTGATCCAGTACGGAACACAACGGGACACGAGGACTGTCTCTGTATTCCCAGCAGCCTATCACGCCGCCTTCCTTGTCGTATATCAAATAACCCTCCACGGCTTCGGAGTACTTAGCCCAAGAAAAACGGACAGATCGGTCGGTTATGTCAACCATTTCCCTCAACAGGTCCAACAACATGCCACTCGCCGGGGCGTACCCTCGAGACCTCTTGTCGTAGTAGAGACGCGCCGTAGCCTGCTTCGCGTGTTCGGACATCGGCTCGCGGGGGGCAGTGCGGGTAAGCGAGGGCAGCTCCAGGAGGCGGCGCCGCTTGAGGGGCTGGGCGTCCGTACCAGCGGTCGTCCGTTTATTCCGCAGAGCGAGCATCATTTTCCTTGGCAGGTAGGGCAGGAGCAATTGCGCGGTGGCACCTAAAGGCATGAAAAGAATCGAATTGAAGATAGACGAGCAAATTTAGCGTGTTTTGCGGCCACACGAAAATTTTCGCGGAAATTTCCAGTGTTTCGCGGCGCGGTAAATTTGCGGGAAATCGACCACTGCCAGTGGCGGGGGCAAAAATGGCAATGGGTTCGTTCCGGCTCCAGGGACTTCTTGGGTTCGCTGAGAACCCAAGTCTGAGCTCGACAAGGCCGACAACTGGTCTACCGAGGCGTGCGACCGGGCACGCGCCGCTGGTCCGGCCGGCTCCTGTCTGCCGGGCCGACGACTGCCTTTTTTTCCCATATCACTGCCTTTTTTGCATGACAAAAAGGCAATACGTGCCTGAACCTGCCAAACGGCGCGGGTCGCGACCTCGACCTAAGCCAGCCAAGGGAGTAACGGACGGTGCCGTGACCAGCCCACAATCCGAGTCGGCCCCGACCCAGGAAGCACTCCCAAAAAAATGCGCCGAAATTCTGCCGCCATGGGTGCCACCGCCGCCACCGCCCGCCCCACCAAGCGCCGCCGCACCATCCTGCCCGGCGGCCGCCTGACCGCGCTCGCCCCGCCGCCTGGCTACAGCCCCGCCCCCTGCGACCCGGCCGCCGTGGCCCGGCTGGACGCCGACCGACCCGTGCACCGGAACCCCGACTGGGGCGCACTGCTGACCAAGGCGGCCACCCAGGGGCTGGACGTCAACGACAGGCGGCTACGGCTGGCAGTAAAGCCCTACCCGTGGAGCCAGCTGGCCGCTACCACGCTACAGCCAGAGGAAGCCCCGCTGCTCTCCCTCTTGGACCTTGCCTTGCTCCGCGTGCCCACCGACCCGTACCGGCCCGCCAGCTGGGGCGTGCCCGACCTGCCACTGGAGCTGCAGACCCTGCATGCACCGTTGCTCGAGATACTGGCCCCGGCGTTCGGCAGCCCAGCCCCTGCCTACATAGCGAAAGACTGTGCCAAACTCGTATGTGCATATCTCCCGACTCCTGCTTACTACAGCCCGCTACCCAAGGGGGCTCTGCGGAACCTACCCCGTGCCCGCCGCGGGGATCTCTACAACCTTATCTACCTGCTGTGCCCGTTCCATAGATGGCAGGAATGGTATGACGGCCGGGGCCAGAAGCACAAGGCCCTGGCCAACCACCCCGCCATCCACGAAGCGGAATTCCAGAAAGAGTGGCTGGGATACCACAGCCCCGGGGTACTGGAGGAAGACGACTTGCTCCACGTTGACGAGGACAATTCCCACAGAGCCTGGCGATTTTACAGATGCTATGAACGCCTGTACTGGACGGCAGTGGAAGACAAACTCAACCGGCGCCTGCAGACTGTCTTCCAGCGCCTAGCTAGAAAACTCAGTGAGTTGTAGCGATTCAATAAAAACACGTTCTGTTATTCCTGTTATTCTTAGCACCCCCCCCCCCCCTAAACCCAGTTGTCCGTAATAGGGGGCGGGGCACCACCTGCCGCACCTGCTGCGTTTTTGGCCCCCTAGTGGCTACAGCCCCCCTTCACCACCCCAACCCCCCTCAACCACCCAAAGTCTGGACCAGTCGTCACAAATTCTGAGATATACACTAATTTTTAACGACTGGTCCAGACTTCACGGGAATGCAACCACTCCGCTTACTCCCCGGGAATTCAGCACACCCCCCCCCCTCCCCCAAAGTCGGGGCCAGTCGTTACAAATTCTGAGATATGCCATTAATTTCCAACGACTGGTCCACACTTTGGTTTTTTCACATGCTAAGGGTGCCACCATCCGCTTACTTCCCTGGAATTTTCAAAGTCGGGGCCAGTCGTTACAAATTCTGAGATATACGCTAATTTCTAACGACTGGTCCAGACTTCACCTGATCACACCCCTCCGCTACTTCCCGGGAATCCAGCCTCTTTCCCCCCCCCCCCCCCACCCGCTATTCCCGTCATTTTTCCCTCCTCCCGGACCAGTCGTTGCCGCTCAGACACATATACCCTAACTTCCATCGACTGGCCTCGACCGCAAATTTTCACGCACGAGGTGCGGCCACCCGCGCCCACTACGTAACGGCTAAGTGGCACACCAACCGCTATTCCCGTCATTTTTTACCTTCCGGGCCAGTCGATACAAACAAGATGATATATTCTGGCGTAGTCTATTAAGTGACTGCTGAGGCCCGGCGCGCCGTCACTCGCCCATCTCACGCCCCCGTCGCCGTCCGAGACGAGGACGTCGCCGTTCTGTCCGGCCCCCGGCAGCACAAAAGAGTCAGTCGAGCCATCGAGCCGGCGGCGCTTGTTTCCCCGGCCAGAGTCCATTTAGTTTACTGACTCACCAAGAGAGAAAAAAAAAGTTTTTAGTTATTTTTACAGAATCTCGTCTAGGAAATTGTCCACGAAGCGCATCCGCTCCGCCCAAGTGTCTCCGCCGGGGACGTCTCGCGCGGGGTTGATGCAGGCGCCGTCACCATAAGGGCGGCACACGAGCGAGGCTAAGTCACGAGGATCACCCTTTTTACAAGTCCCCGACCAGTACAACTGGCCTTCAAAAAAGCAGGCGCCACAGGTAGGACAAACAGCTAGCATTTGTCGACCACGCTTTCAATGATATTAAAAGCAACGAAGAAAAAAAAACAAACGAGGAAATTATCAAAGAGACCGATATTTATGAAAACATCAGTCTCTTTGAAAATGGGCCAATTTGGCCAATGATTTCAGGGGAGAGGTGGCCAAGTTGGCCCATCATTAAAAAAACTTTTTTTCACTGGTTTTTTTTGGGGCCGGATCTGCCATATATATCAAGGGACAAGTGGCAGATCCGGCCCCAGAGAAAAAAAAAGCGGTTGCGCCACCACCGTTTCTGGGGCACGCTTGGCCCACAATATCAGGGGCAGAGTGGTCACGTCCGCCCCACAAAAAAAAGAAAAAAGAATGTCACGCACAGAGCAGACTGTCGACTAGTGGAAGAAACATTTTAATTACTTTCTTTCTTACAGTTCGGCCAGCAGGGCCCTGACTCTTTGGAAGAACACACGGAGCCTCCTGTTTACTTCAGCCACTGTTCCCTCCCAGTACTCGTATTTACTTTCGCGGATGGTAGCAAGCGTTTTCCTGTGCATTTGCATGTCGAGCTCGGTTTCACGCTGGGGTACTAGTATATTCGCGATAACCCATTCATCCATCCACGGTTCACCAATGCCAACACCGGGCACGTGAAGGAGGGGCAAGGACATATAATCATGTAGGCAAGCTTGGTCGTATGGGTCAAGATGACTCCATGCACCGGCCGTCCGCGGGTCCAACGGGTCATAACAGACCGGGTTGACGTATTGCCTGACCACTTCCACTAACACGACAGGCATCTTAAACTCCTCTTCCAGCAGGGACAGCCCTTTGTGTTCCGCGGCGACCAGACTGGCCACGCTGCCCATCAGCGACCCCTCAGAGGGAGCGGTCATCACCAGCTGATCCAGTACGGAACACAACGGGACACGAGGACTGTCTCTGTATTCCCAGCAGCCTATCACGCCGCCTTCCTTGTCGTATATCAAATAACCCTCCACGGCTTCGGAGTACTTAGCCCAAGAAAAACGGACAGATCGGTCGGTTATGTCAACCATTTCCCTCAACAGGTCCAACAACATGCCACTCGCCGGGGCGTACCCTCGAGACCTCTTGTCGTAGTAGAGACGCGCCGTAGCCTGCTTCGCGTGTTCGGACATCGGCTCGCGGGGGCAGTGCGGGTAAGCGAGGGCAGCTCCAGGAGGCGGCGCCGCTTGAGGGGCTGGGCGTCCGTACCAGCGGTCGTCCGTTTATTCCGCAGAGCGAGCATCATTTTCCTTGGCAGGTAGGGCAGGAGCAATTGCGCGGTGGCACCTAAAGGCATGAAAAGAATCGAATTGAAGATAGACGAGCAAATTTAGCGTGTTTTGCGGCCACACGAAAATTTTCGCGGAAATTTCCAGTGTTTCGCGGCGCGGTAAATTTGCGGGAAATCGACCACTGCCAGTGGCGGGGGCAAAAATGGCAATGGGTTCGTTCCGGCTCCAGGGACTTCTTGGGTTCGCTGAGAACCCAAGTCTGAGCTCGACAAGGCCGACAACTGGTCTACCGAGGCGTGCGACCGGGCACGCGCCGCTGGTCCGGCCGGCTCCTGTCTGCCGGGCCGACGACTGCCTTTTTTTCCCATATCACTGCCTTTTTTGCATGACAAAAAGGCAATACGTGCCTGAACCTGCCAAACGGCGCGGGTCGCGACCTCGACCTAAGCCAGCCAAGGGAGTAACGGACGGTGCCGTGACCAGCCCACAATCCGAGTCGGCCCCGACCCAGGAAGCACTCCCAAAAAAATGCGCCGAAATTCTGCCGCCATGGGTGCCACCGCCGCCACCGCCCGCCCCACCAAGCGCCGCCGCACCATCCTGCCCGGCGGCCGCCTGACCGCGCTCGCCCCGCCGCCTGGCTACAGCCCCGCCCCCTGCGACCCGGCCGCCGTGGCCCGGCTGGACGCCGACCGACCCGTGCACCGGAACCCCGACTGGGGCGCACTGCTGACCAAGGCGGCCACCCAGGGGCTGGACGTCAACGACAGGCGGCTACGGCTGGCAGTAAAGCCCTACCCGTGGAGCCAGCTGGCCGCTACCACGCTACAGCCAGAGGAAGCCCCGCTGCTCTCCCTCTTGGACCTTGCCTTGCTCCGCGTGCCCACCGACCCGTACCGGCCCGCCAGCTGGGGCGTGCCCGACCTGCCACTGGAGCTGCAGACCCTGCATGCACCGTTGCTCGAGATACTGGCCCCGGCGTTCGGCAGCCCAGCCCCTGCCTACATAGCGAAAGACTGTGCCAAACTCGT
>WBZZ01005975.1:65000-70000 GCA_019918135.1 Paulinella micropora | reverse complement strand
TCTTCTTCTTCTTCTTCTTCTTCTTCTTCTTCTTCTTCTTCTTCTTCTTCTTCTTCTTCTTCTTCTTCTTCTTCTTCTTCTTCTCCTCCTCCTCCTCCTCCTCCTCCTCCTCCTCCTCCTCCTTCTTCTTCTTCTTCTTCTTCTTCTTCTTCTTCTTCTTCTTCTTCTTCTTCTTCTTCTTCTTCTTCTTCTTCTTCTTCTTCTTCTTCTTCTTCTCCTCCTCCTCCTCCTTCTTCTTCTCCTTCTTCTTCTTCTCCTTGGACTACTACTACTACTACTACTACTACTACTACTACTACTACTACTACTACTACTGCTGCTGCTGCTGCTGCTGCTGCTTCTTCTTCTGCTATAGCTACTTCTCCTCTTGCGCCTGCTGCTGCCATTTCTGTAACTGCTGTTGGTATTGCAGCCTCTACTACTCCTGGCTTTAATAAATCTTTTGATGATTTTTTTGTTCCTCTTTCTCAACGAGAGCGTAAACATCAATCGCTTATCGAACAGCTCCTTGCTCTTGTTTCCCCTGACGGAGGTAGAAGACCACTGGCAGCTCATGTTACCTGTCGGAGGTAGAAGACCAGCTTATTGTTACTCCTGGTTTAGATACGTTCATTGTGTTTGAGTGGGTAGATTACGACGGTGACAGAAAGAAGAGAGTGAGAAGTAAATAGAGGAAGAGGGAAGTGAAAATTTTCAGCTTGGGGAAGGTAACTAAGGTGGACGTTGATGGCGATGATCCAAATGTTGACTCAGTAGTCCTTGTTAACGTTTGGGGCCATCCATCAGGTTCAAACCAGTATACGGGGAAGTATCTACCGGCTTGGTTGCATGGTCGAGAAGAAAAGCAATCCATAAACGATCCAAGCACAGAGAATAAAGAATTCAAAGCTTGGGAGAAAGACGTGTTGGCGTCGCACATCATCTCACTCGATATCTGCATGCAACCGTCAGGTGAAAGTGAGGTGTCATCCTTACAAATCGCATCGACCGATCAAGAACACATCAAAAAAGATTTAACTCGGACGATATAATTTTATTTGAAATGTAATTACCTTTAATACTGAGTAACTGTGTTTTCAAAGCCCTGACATAAATAAAATTTAATTTATTAAACTCAAAATTTTATTTGCTGAAATATTAATATTAATATGATCAACTTAAAATCAAAATTTTTGTTTTAGACTCTTGAATAGTTCGAGCCGTGAGTTTGGCAGTTTGGCCACCAAATGACACAGATTTTAATCAGGCATCGCCTCTTGTTAGTTAGATTGTGATGCGGAATTGGTTGTAGTTGCGTGGTAACGGATGTAGTTCTGTTAGAGTGGAAGGTTAAGTAGCACGGCCAGTGAGAGAAAAATTACAAATTGATATGTGTGAAAGGGAGTGAAATTGTCAGAGTAATAAGATAAATTGCCCAGTGCACCTGGGATGGGAAATTATTAATACTTGACTGCTAAAATGTAGAAAATGTTTTGATTAGCGACTAGTTTTTTACATTAAATTCAACAGTAAAACGTATTAGTGATAGCTCGGCCCGGCCGGTCTGCTACGGTAACGATTTGTTGACAAAGACTCCGGGAAATGCGTGATAAATGGAAAAAATAACTTGGAAAAACTTGAAAAAGTAGAATGAAAATTGTGATTGCATATCACGGTTTGCACTGGCAAGGGAGAGCTCGGAGCAGGGATCCTGACACATCATGACTACTGCTCGGTCCCCTAATCTCCCACGTTGCATAATCGTTCGTATTCAATAAATCCCAACACTCGAGCTCTCCACCAGCGACCGTTCCTTCGAAAGCAAAGGAGCGGGCAAGGACACTTGAGTCCCGACGAGTAACCCCCTGTCACCCTAGTCCAATCATAATTTGTTAAAAATTATTAAAGTAGGTCACCATGCTGTGATAGTATAAGGTTGTACGCCGGCAAGCACTTGCTATTCATTTACGCAAGCACTGTTTTAACACGATAAACGATGTCGGCGGTCAAGTCACAGGCGATCCCATGCAACTACTACGGTTTTTACATATCTAATCTATCTATTTACATATCTACCTACCTACCTACCTACCTGCCTATCTATCTATCTCTACTACAATGTAGAGGCATTATATATATGTATATATATATAATGCCTCTACATTGTAGTAGAGATAGATAGGCAGGTAGGTAGGTAGGTAGGTAGATATGTAAATAGATAGATTAGATACATATCTACTTACCTACCTACCTACCTGCCTATCCATCTATCTCTACTACAATGTAGAGGCATTACATATGTATGTATATACATATATATATATATATATTGCCTCTACATTGTAGTAGAGATAGATAGATAGGCAGGTAGGTAGGTAGGTAGATATGTAAATAGATAGATTAGATAGATAGATGGATAGATGGATAGATAGATAGAGAGATAGTCTCTACTACAATGGGGAGGCATTATATATACATATATATTTATGCATAGAAAAATATATATATGTCTATATATCTATCTCTATCTCTCTATCTATCTATCCATCTATCCATCTATCTATCTATCTAATCTATCTATTTACATATCTACCTACCTACCTACCTACCTGCCTATCTATCTATCTCTACTACAATGTAGAGGCATTACATATATATATGTATATAATATACATATATATATGTAATGCCTCTACATTGTAGTAGAGATAGATAGATAGGCAGGTAGAATAATATACATATATATATGTAATGCCTCTACATTGTAGTAGAGATAGATAGATAGGCAGGTAGGTAGGTAGGTAGGTAGATATGTAAATAGATAGATTAGATAGATAGATGGATAGATGGATAGATAGATAGAGAGATAGATATATATATATATAGATAGATAGGTAGATAGATAGATGGATAGATAGATAGATAGATAGATAGAGTCAGAGAAAGAGAGTCAGAGAAAGAGAGAGAGAGAAAGAAAGAAAGAAAGAAAGAGAGAGAGAGAGAGTGCCTAATAGTCAAACATGATAAAATAAATTCACCAGCCAGCCAGAGAGGGAGAGCGAGAGAGAGAGAGAGAGAGAGAGAGAGAGAGAGAGAGAGAGAGAGAGAGAGAGAGAGAGAGAGAGAGAGAGAGAATATATATATACATATATATATGTATACATATGTATGTATACATATATATATTATATATATATATGCATTATATATATTTGTATATATATATATATATAATATATATATATATATTATATATATATATTATATATAATATAATATATATGGATGAAGTGGGGTAAACCTGAGTTTCAAGGCAAGGGTGGTGTCGTTGGATTGCCCACCACTGGGGAGGTTGTATCCCGCAGTCAGATTCCACGGAGGTGCAGTGGTTCCTGAGAAACAAAAAAAAAGGTGCCTCCGTGTGAAGCGCCCGCTCGGCTGCAGACTTCTCAGACAGAGACAAAATCCATGATTTCTCAGGAACCTGGACACCTCCAAAGAAGTAAACACCTGCTGTCTTCAATTGAAGTTAGGTTAGATATTTTCATATCGAAACAAGCCAACCTATGAGTATGGTGTTTTCCACGCAAAACCAGGCGTTCAATCTTATATCTGGGCACTGATTAAGGACCTGATATAAATAGCAGAAAGGTGGAAAAAATGTGTGGGTAGAGGTTTGGATCAAAGGAGGAGGTCTTTCTTTGAGAAACCAAATCAGTGTGAGCTGTTGCAAGAGATCGCCGCTGTCCGAATAGTTGGATGTGAGGTGTGTTCGTGAGCCATCCAATATGCTGGGAATCAGGCCTATTTTATGATCTACTCGTTTTTCCACTTTTCTGCTGTATCAGGTCATTAGTCAGGTGGCACCATCCGTCGTTGCGCTGGTTTCTCACGTAAGGTCCAGTGCTCGCCACCTCGACCTTATCCCGTCAGTCAGAACGGACCCGTGTACAGTCAGAACGGAAGCGTGTTGAACACGGGAGTGCTGTGACTGTGCACCATAGAAGATTGTTAAATTTCTTGCACAGCCTGAAAGAGACAAGAGGAAAAGAGGAAAGGAGGAAAGGACGAAAGGAAGAAAGGAGGAAAGGAGGAAGGGGAGAAGGGGATATTATTATTACAGTCAGCAATTTGTTCAAGGGAAGAAAAGAAGACAGATATGATGGATAGAAAAAATAATAATAATATATATTTTTTTTAAACTTATTTTTAATCATGTTGGTTTTTGTTGTTGTTTGTTCCCCTTTTCATTTTCTGTTCTTTTCTTATGCTGGTGATCATGTGTGCTCGGTTATCTGACAGCTCCCGGATCATTGACAATCACTCAAGATCTCACTCATCACTGGCAAAAGCGTGCATAGATCGCGCTCGACGCATCGAACATCGTACAGTTGGAACCGAGACGAATTCAAATCAATAGCGACAGCAACATGGGCGAAATCGTAAGTACCACCGCAGAGCTGAGCGTGAATTTCTTGCTCCTTCTGCTGGTGGGACTGGCAACGGGAATTCTTTGGACGCAAAAGAATGTTGGACATATTTTGCTGGCAAAGGACATGAAAAGGAGGAAAAGACACAATCTCGAATTCATGTCTTCTGTTGTCCCATGCCTCGTCGCCGTTCATGGCTGCATGATGTTGCGCCTTGTGTGGTTCGTCTTCTTCATCAACGGCGACAAATATGAAGGGCAGCCTCCGAATACGATCAGGTTCCACTTTGAAGCCTTCTTTTTTATTGGCATAGGAAACATCAAGCGGTTTGCATCGCTGGACATTTTGAGAAGATTCCTGAGATTGCTGCTGGGGAACTACAACAGGAAGAAAGAAATGAATGTTTGGGTCTTAAGCAAGCGCGTGAGCCGCTGCACAGGCGTGGTATTGTTCCTCTTGACAGTGGCGGCAGGGATCACTGCACAGCTTTGGACCGAAGAAGTGTCGTCGATCATGTTCAACCTCCACTCCGTTTCCATGCTGGCTTACTCCGGTTACGTTCTGCACCTCGTGGACAAGCACCTGAGCTCC
>WBZZ01005975.1:47500-60000 GCA_019918135.1 Paulinella micropora | reverse complement strand
GATGTTGATGTTGATGATGTTGATTGATGTTGATATTGATGTTGATGTTGATATGTTGATGTTGATGTTGATGTGTTGATGTTGATGTGTTGATGTTGATGTTGATGTTGATGTTGATGTTGAGGTTGAGGTTGAGGTTGGTGTTGATGATGTTGATTGATGTTGATGGTGATATGTTGATGTTGATATGTTGATGCTTAGGGGATTCTGTCTTCTGTTTTGAACGCGTGGTCTCGAGCGCAAACGTGATTGTCCTACCAGCGAAAAGAGAAGAAAGCAGCCCTAGGGCAGTGTTGCAGTCAGTGAGAATAGAGAGATAGGAGAGGTGCTAAGTTACATCTGTGACATATAATATAATTATAATGATGTATGATGACATATGATGATGATGATGATGATGATGATGATAAAGAATAATGATAATAATAGTTTATTTTATTTCATTTTATGTATTTTACTTTATTATGCATTTTATTTTATTTTGTATTTTATTTTATTTTCATTTTGTTAGTTCATTTGTTACACTTATTTAATTTAATAAAATTTAATTTAATTTTATTTTATTCTATTTTATTATTATTAATAATAATAAAATAATAATAATAATAATAATGTATATTAGATAGTAACAGTTCGCCTGGATTGTTTCGGCGATTGGTACTAGCACGCATACTCATGCTAATACAATGCATTTCTTTTGCACATGATTTTTTGGCTCCTTGTCGATTGTAGTTGCTTTGGAATCCTCCCACGTTTTGTTTCTTACTTGATTGCTTTTTTGGAGACGCAATTTTTAGCCCACTCAGCAAGTCTGTCATCTTGCTTGCGGCTCCCTCGGTTGCGTCTCCTTGTTTTTGTTGCTTCTTCCCCTTACGAGGAATTTGTTTTTTCCTAGCTCCAGGCTTTGTAGGACTCTTGGAGCTCATAGCTGTAACACGCTGAGAAGCGACAGCTGAATATGACTTGAATACAATATACAGTAGCTAGTAAGTCAAGAGGGTCAGGCTGTCAACTTAGATAGCTGGTCGCCTCTTGCCTTTTAATGAATCAAACGAAACTTGAAAGTCTAACTAACACGCGGGGACGGGTGAGGGCTGATAACCCTTACCGACATTCGAATAGTTCAAAATACTGCCCCATTCTTGAAAATAAATGCAGGCTTATAGAAAACGTGAAAGATCAAAGGACCGATCGTTCGACACTTGCTCCATTTCTTGCGTGAAGACTCTTGAATCGTTTTTTATTTAATAACCAAATAAATGCTTAATAGAAAATATGAAAGATCAAAGGACCGATCGTTCGACCCTCGCTCCCTTTCTTGCGCAAAGACAATCGTTTGCCTTTTGAGGATTCAAAAGTTGCTGTGCTCGCTTCCAAGAGGCGGTTTCATTAGTATTCAATTTTACCAGAAGTGGCAATCGTATGCCATCAGCCAATACTTTCCACAGAATTTTCAAACGTTGATTAGGTAATACCCAGTCACTCACGGAACTACTACAATACCTTAGACGCAGGTTTGCTGAGACTCAGTTATTAATAGAAGCCGCATTACCAATCGACACTTTTAATCCGCACGTATATAGCAGAACTGACAAACCTTTGCTGTTAATGCAAGTGATTTCGTTCGAGTAAGGTAAGTGTAAGATAAGGGGCAAGATAGGTTTGTTTGTCACGTTAGTGCGTGTGAGCTGTGCTCACTTTGGAGGTTCTTGTTAGTTAGATTGTGATGCGGAATTGGTTGTAGTTGCGTGGTAACGGATGTAGTTCTGTTAGAGTGGAAGGTTAAGTAGCACGGCCAGTGAGAGAAAAATTACAAATTGATATGTGTGAAAGGGAGTGAAATTGTCAGAGTAATAAGATAAATTGCCCAGTGCACCTGGGATGGGAAATTATTAATACTTGACTGCTAAAATGTAGAAAATGTTTTGATTAGCGACTAGTTTTTTACATTAAATTCAACAGTAAAACGTATTAGTGATAGCTCGGCCCGGCCGGTCTGCTACGGTAACGATTTGTTGACAAAGACTCCGGGAAATGCGTGATAAATGGAAAAAATAACTTGGAAAAACTTGAAAAAGTAGAATGAAAATTGTGATTGCATATCACGGTTTGCACTGGCAAGGGAGAGCTCGGAGCAGGGATCCTGACACATCATGACTACTGCTCGGTCCCCTAATCTCCCACGTTGCATAATCGTTCGTATTCAATAAATCCCAACACTCGAGCTCTCCACCAGCGACCGTTCCTTCGAAAGCAAAGGAGCGGGCAAGGACACTTGAGTCCCGACGAGTAACCCCCTGTCACCCTAGTCCAATCATAATTTGTTAAAAATTATTAAAGTAGGTCACCATGCTGTGATAGTATAAGGTTGTACGCCGGCAAGCACTTGCTATTCATTTACGCAAGCACTGTTTTAACACGATAAACGATGTCGGCGGTCAAGTCACAGGCGATCCCATGCAACTACTACGGTTTTTACATATCTAATCTATCTATTTACATATCTACCTACCTACCTACCTACCTGCCTATCTATCTATCTCTACTACAATGTAGAGGCATTATATATATGTATATATATATAATGCCTCTACATTGTAGTAGAGATAGATAGGCAGGTAGGTAGGTAGGTAGGTAGATATGTAAATAGATAGATTAGATACATATCTACTTACCTACCTACCTACCTGCCTATCCATCTATCTCTACTACAATGTAGAGGCATTATATATGTATGTATATACATATATATATATATATTGCCTCTACATTGTAGTAGAGATAGATAGATAGGCAGGTAGGTAGGTAGGTAGATATGTAAATAGATAGATTAGATAGATAGATGGATAGATGGATAGATAGATAGAGAGATAGTCTCTACTACAATGGGGAGGCATTATATATACATATATATTTATGCATAGAAAAATATATATATGTCTATATATCTATCTCTATCTCTCTATCTATCTATCCATCTATCCATCTATCTATCTATCTAATCTATCTATTTACATATCTACCTACCTACCTACCTACCTGCCTATCTATCTATCTCTACTACAATGTAGAGGCATTACATATATATATGTATATAATATACATATATATATGTAATGCCTCTACATTGTAGTAGAGATAGATAGATAGGCAGGTAGAATAATATACATATATATATGTAATGCCTCTACATTGTAGTAGAGATAGATAGATAGGCAGGTAGGTAGGTAGGTAGGTAGATATGTAAATAGATAGATTAGATAGATAGATGGATAGATGGATAGATAGATAGAGAGATAGATATATATATATATAGATAGATAGGTAGATAGATAGATGGATAGATAGATAGATAGATAGATAGAGTCAGAGAAAGAGAGTCAGAGAAAGAGAGAGAGAGAGAGAAAGAAAGAAAGAAAGAAAGAGAGAGAGAGAGAGAGAGAGTGCCTAATAGTCAAACATGATAAAATGAATTCACCAGCCAGCCAGAGAGGGAGAGCGAGAGAGAGAGAGAGAGAGAGAGAGAGAATATATATATACATATATATATGTATACATATGTATGTATACATATATATATTATATATATATATATGCATTATATATATTTGTATATATATATATATATAATATATATATATATATATTATATATATATATTATATATAATATAATATATATGGATGAAGTGGGGTAAACCTGAGTTTCAAGGCAAGGGTGGTGTCGTTGGATTGCCCACCACTGGGGAGGTTGTATCCCGCAGTCAGATTCCACGGAGGTGCAGTGGTTCCTGAGAAACAAAAAAAAAGGTGCCTCCGTGTGAAGCGCCCGCTCGGCTGCAGACTTCTCAGACAGAGACAAAATCCATGATTTCTCAGGAACCTGGACACCTCCAAAGAAGTAAACACCTGCTGTCTTCAATTGAAGTTAGGTTAGATATTTTCATATCGAAACAAGCCAACCTATGAGTATGGTGTTTTCCACGCAAAACCAGGCGTTCAATCTTATATCTGGGCACTGATTAAGGACCTGATATAAATAGCAGAAAGGTGGAAAAAATGTGTGGGTAGAGGTTTGGATCAAAGGAGGAGGTCTTTCTTTGAGAAACCAATCAGTGTGAGCTGTTGCAAGAGATCGCCGCTGTCCGAATAGTTGGATATGAGGTGTGTTCGTGAGCCATCCAATATGCTGGGAATCAGGCCTATTTTATGATCTACTCGTTTTTCCACTTTTCTGCTGTATCAGGTCATTAGTCAGGTGGCACCAGCCGTCGTTGCGCTGGTTTCTCACGTAAGGTCCAGTGCTCGCCACCTCGACCTTATCCCGTCAGTCAGAACGGACCCGTGTACAGTCAGAACGGAAGCGTGTTGAACACGGGAGTGCTGTGACTGTGCACCATAGAAGATTGTTAAATTTCTTGCACAGCCTGAAACAAGAGGAAAAGAGGAAAGGAGGAAAGGACGAAAGGAAGAAAGGAGGAAAGGAGGAAGGGGAGAAGGGGATATTATTATTACAGTCAGCAATTTGTTCAAGGGAAGAAAAGAAGACAGATATGATGGATAGAAAAAATAATAATAATATATATTTTTTTAAAACTTATTTTTAATCATGTTGGTTTTTGTTGTTGTTTGTTCCCCTTTTCATTTTCTGTTCTTTTCTTATGCTGGTGATCATGTGTGCTCGGTTATCTGACAGCTCCCGGATCATTGACAATCACTCAAGATCTCACTCATCACTGGCAAAAGCGTGCATAGATCGCGCTCGACGCATCGAACATCGTACAGTTGGAACCGAGACGAATTCAAATCAATAGCGACAGCAACATGGGCGAAATCGTAAGTACCACCGCAGAGCTGAGCGTGAATTTCTTGCTCCTTCTGCTGGTGGGACTGGCAACGGGAATTCTTTGGACGCAAAAGAATGTTGGACATATTTTGCTGGCAAAGGACATGAAAAGGAGGAAAAGACACAATCTCGAATTCATGTCTTCTGTTGTCCCATGCCTCGTCGCCGTTCATGGCTGCATGATGTTGCGCCTTGTGTGGTTCGTCTTCTTCATCAACGGCGACAAATATGAAGGGCAGCCTCCGAATACGATCAGGTTCCACTTTGAAGCCTTCTTTTTTATTGGCATAGGAAACATCAAGCGGTTTGCATCGCTGGACATTTTGAGAAGATTCCTGAGATTGCTGCTGGGGAACTACAACAGGAAGAAAGAAATGAATGTTTGGGTCTTAAGCAAGCGCGTGAGCCGCTGCACAGGCGTGGTATTGTTCCTCTTGACAGTGGCGGCAGGGATCACTGCACAGCTTTGGACCGAAGAAGTGTCGTCGATCATGTTCAACCTCCACTCCGTTTCCATGCTGGCTTACTCCGGTTACGTTCTGCACCTCGTGGACAAGCACCTGAGCTCCGCAAAAGGCACTCTGAAGTCGCATGAAAAACGACGACAGGAAGAGAACCGTCTCAATGAAACGGAACATTCTTTCAGCATCTCGAACAGTCAGTCTAAAGAACTTGTCTTGGCTACCAAAATCAAGAGGGAACTTCTAATTCTGCGCTTCGCTCGCTATGGGTTGATTCTGGGGTACATAGGATATCTGGCTCGTTTCCTGGCCACTTCTACCATGGTTGAGGGCGTTGTGGATCAGCGTTATTTCTACGAGCTGTCGTTCAACAGCGTCGCGGCCTCTTTCGTGCTTTCTACCCTGGTCTCATTTTCTTTTTCAATCAAGTTCTATGTCCATTTGATGCAAGCGTGGCGGGAAGTCAGCCGCAGCCTCGAAGGCCAGCCAGTGCTGCCACCAATCGCAGCTGATGGCCCAGGGCTTGTTGCCCCGGTGCAGCTGAAGCAAACGGTTAGACCAGACGACCTCCCACCAATTAGCCCAGACGATCTCCCACCAAGCGCGCGGGACCTGGAGGACCAGGCAGAGGTGAGACATCTGTATCTGTGTCTATATCTATATCTATATCTATATCTATATCTATATCTATATCTATCTATATCTATATCTATATCTGTATCTGTATCTGTATCTATATCTATATCTATATCTATCTATCTATCTATCTATCTATCTATCTGTCTATCTGTCTATCTATCCATCCATCCATCCATCCATCCATCCATCTATCTATCTATCTATCTATCTATCTATCTATCTATCTATCTATCTATCTATCTATCTATCTATCTATCTATCTATCTATCTATCTATCTATCTATCTATCTATCTATCTATCTATCTATCTATCTATCTATCTGTGCCTTTTCTCGCTTGTTGAGCCCGGAATAAAACCCACAGTGCTCTGTCGGTTTATACTAGACTGTCGAACAGTCGCGAAACTCCATCTGCTTACTGGGCCCTCTGTAATGGAGGTGGGAGCTCGTTCTGCAAGGGGCGCTTTATGGAACGAGCCCTGGCCCCGCCTGGTACTAGGGAGCTTTGGTATTGCCTGTATCAGTCCCTTCCGTGCAAACATCACGGCTTAGCTGGGCATCGGGTTAATACTTTACCCACGGACTTCCTGGTTGACGAAATCAGAAGCTCCTTTTTTCTGACATTAGTCGATATTTCATCTATCCACTAAATCTATCTATCTATCTATCTATCTATCTATCTATCTATCTATCTATCTATCTATCTATCTATCTATCTATCCATCCATCCATCCATCCATCTATCTATCTATCTATCTATCTATCTATCTATCTATCTATCTATCTATCTATCTATCTATCTATCTATCTATACATCCATCCATCCATCCATCCATCCATCCATCCATCCATCCATCTATCTATCTATCTATCTATCTATCTATCTATCTCTATCTCATCTCTATCTATCTATCTATCTATCTATCTATCTATCTATCTATCTATCTATCCATCCGTCCACCCATCCATCCATCTATCTATCTATCTGTCTATCTATCTATCTATCTATCTATCTATCTATCTATCTATCTATCTATCTATCTATCTATCGATCGATCTATCTATCCATCCATCCATCCATCTATCCATCTATCTATCTGTCTATCTATCTATCTATCTATCTATCTATCTATCTATCTATCTATCTATCTATCTATCGATCGATCGATCTATCTATCCATCTATCCATCCATCTATCCATCTATCTATTTATCTATCTATCTATCTATCTATCTATCTATCTATATATCTATCTATCTATCTATATATCTGTCTATCTATATATCTATCTATCTATCTATCTATCTATCTATCTATCTATCTATCTATCTATCTATCTTTCTGTCGTTAGTTGAAGGAAACAAAGGCGCAAGAAGAGAAGCTGACTCGTATTGAACAACAAGCCTCAGTGCGGCTTCACGAAGTATCTATGTATGTATGTATGTATGTATGTATGTATGTATGTATATGTATGTATGTAAGTATACATGCATACATGCATGCACACATTTATGTATATATGTATGTATGTAAGTATACATGCATACATGCATGCACACATTCATGTATATATGTTAGTAAGTATGCACGTATGTATGTATGTATGTATGTAACAAGAAGCCTCAGTGCGGCTTCACGAAGTATATCTATGTATGTATGTATGTATGTATGTTGTATGTATGTATGTATGTATGTAAGTATACATGCATACATGCACATTTATGTAAATATGTATGTATTTATGTATGTAAGTATACATGCATACATGCATGCACACATTCATGTATATATGTAAGTAAGTAAGTATGCATGTCTGTATGTATGTATGTATGTAACAAGCCTCAGTGCGGCTTCACGAAGTATGTATGTATGCATGTATGTATGTATGTAACAAGCCTCAGTGCGACTTCACGAATTATGTATGTATGTATGTATGCAACAAGCCTCAGTGCGACTTCAAGAAGTACGTATGTATGTATGTTGTATGTATGCATGTATGTATGTATGTATGTATGTATGTAAGTATACATGCATACATGCATGCACACATTTATGTATATATGTATGTATGTATGTATGTATGTATGTATGTATATATGTATGTATGTATACATGCTTACGTGCATGCACACATTCATGTATATATGTAAGTAAGTAAGTAAGTAAGTATGTATGTATGTATGTATGTATGTATGTACGTATGTATGTATGTATGTATGTAACAACAAGCCTCAGTGCGACTTCATGAAGTATGTATGTATGCATGTATGTATGTATGTATGTATGTATAGACGCATACATGCATGCACACATTTATGTATATATGTATGTAAGTAAGTCAGTAAGTAGGTAAGTAAGTAAGTAAGTATGTATGCATGTATGTATGTATGTATGTATGTATGTATGTATGTAACAACAAGCCTCAGTGCGACTTCACGAAGTATCTATGAATGCATATATGTATGTATGTATGCATGTATGTATGTATGCATGTATGTATGTATGTAATGTATGTATGTATGTAAGTATAGACGCATACATGCATGCACACATTTATGTATATATGTATGTAAGTAAGTCAGTAAGTAAGTAAGTATGTATGTATGTATGTATGTGTGTATGTATGTAACAACCAGCCTCAGTGCGACTTCACGAAGTATCTATGTATGTATGTATGTATGTATGTATGTATGTATGTATCAAGCCTCGGTGCGACTTCCCGAAGTATGTATGTATGTATGTATGCATGTATGTATGTATGTATGTATGTATGTATGTATGTTGTATGTATGTATGTATGTAAGTATACATGCATACATGCATGCACACATTTATGTATATATGTATGTATGTAAGTATACATGCATACATGTATGTATATATGTAAGTAAGTAAGTAAGTAAGTAAGTATGTATGTATGTATGTATGGATGGATGGATGGATGGATGGATGGATGTATATATGTATGTATGTGTATGTATGTGTATGCTGCATGCTTGTCTGCATTTCTCTGTATGTCTGTATTTCTGTATTTCTGTCTGTCTGTATGTCTGTGTGTATGTACGTATGTATGTCTCTGTGTGTGTGTGTGTGTGTGTGCATGTATGTATGTGTGTATGTATGTATGTATGTATGTATGCATGTATGCATACATGTATGTTTAACAGGCCAAGTCAATTATGATGGAAGGGGAACCAGTAGCAAACGAAGTACAACAAAATGGCTTAGTGATATCTACAGCATCGCATTCGATCAGACTTGAAGACGTGGACATGTCAAGGTTGAGGAAGTTGATCGAAGAACACGGCGCAACTCCCGTCACCACCTACAGGTGTGTGTGAGAGAGAGATATCCCATCACCACCTACAGGTGTATGTGTGTGTGTGTGTAAGAGAGAGAGAGCGAGAGAGAGAGAGAGAGAGAGAGAGAGAGAGAGAGAGAGAGAGAGAGAGAGAGAGAGAGAGAGACCCCGTCACCACCTACGGGTGTGTGTGTGTGTGTGTGTGTGTGTGTGTGCGAGAGAGAGAGAGAGAGAGAGAGAGAGACCCCGTCACCACCTACAGGTGTGTGTGTGTGTGTGTGTGTGTGTGAGAGAGAGAGAGAGAGAGAGAGAGAGAGAGAGAGAGAGAGAGAGAGAGAGATAGACTCACCTGCCCCACCACTACTGCCTTTTTTGTTCCCATCTCCTGCATCCCTGACGCTTTCTTTTTCCCATATCTACTGCCTCGCTGCTGCCTTTCTGTCCCCATCTTCTGCCTCACTGCTGCCTTTTTTCTCCCACCACTGCCCTCATTATGGTGTTTTTTAGAGCACGTCTTGAGAAAGAGAAGAAGAAGCGCCTTGACATGGAGCTGGAGGAGCCCTTAGGGTCTACCAGTACGGCGGATGAGTACGCTGTGCATACTGTAGGTAAGTTGATGTTGATGTTGAGGTTGGTGTTGGTGTTGGTGCTGATGTTGATTGTTGAGGTTGGTGTTGGTGTTGGTGCTGATGTTGAGGTTGGTGCTGGTGTTGGTGTTGGTGTTGATGATGTTGATTGATGTTGTTATTGATGTTGCTGTTGATGATGTTGATGACGATGTGTTGGCGTGGATGTGTTGATGTTGATATTGATATTGATGTTGATGTTGATGGTGAAGTGTTGATGTTGATGTGTTGATGTTGATGTGTTGATGTGTTGATATTGATGTTAATGTTCATGTTGATGTTCATGTTGATGTTGATGTTGATGTTGATGTTGATGTTGATGTTGATATTGATGTTGATATTGATATTGATGTTGATATTGATTTTGATGTTGATGTGTTGATGTTGATGTTGATGTGTTGATATTGATATCGATGTTGATGTTGATGTTGATGTTGATGTTGATGCTGATGTTGATGTTGCTGTTGATGCTGATGTTGATGTTGATGATGTTGATTGATGTTGATATTGATGTTGATGTTGATATGTTGATGTTGATGTTGATGTGTTGATGTTGATGTGTTGATGTTGATGTTGATGTTGATGTTGAGGTTGAGGTTGAGGTTGGTGTTGATGATGTTGATTGATGTTGATGTTGATATGTTGATGTTGATATGTTGATGCTTAGGGGATTCTGTCTTCTGTTTTGAACGCGTGGTCTCGAGCGCAAACGTGATTGTCCTACCAGCGAAAAGAGAAGAAAGCAGCCCTAGGGCAGTGTTGCAGTCAGTGAGAATAGAGAGATAGGAGAGGTGCTAAGTTACATCTGTGACATATAATATAATTATAATGATGTATGATGACATATGATGATGATGATGATGATGATGATGATAAAGAATAATGATAATAATAGTTTATTTTATTTCATTTTATGTATTTTACTTTATTTTGCATTTTACTTTATTTTGTATTTTATTTTATTTTCATTTTGTTAGTTCATTTGTTACACTTATTTAATTTAATAAAATTTAATTTAATTTTATTTTATTCTATTTTATTATTAATAATAATAATAAAATAATAATAATAATAATAATAATGTATATTAGATAGTAACAGTTCGCCTGGATTGTTTCGGCGATTGGTACTAGCACGCATACTCATGCTAATACAATGCATTTCTTTTGCACATGATTTTTTGGCTCCTTGTCGATTGTAGTTGCTTTGGAATCCTCCCACGTTTTGTTTCTTACTTGATTGCTTTTTTGGAGACGCAATTTTTAGCCCACTCAGCAAGTCTGTCATCTTGCTTGCGGCTCCCTCGGTTGCGTCTCCTTGTTTTTGTTGCTTCTTCCCCTTACGAGGAATTTGTTTTTTCCTAGCTCCAGGCTTTGTAGGACTCTTGGAGCTCATAGCTGTAACACGCTGAGAAGCGACAGCTGAATATGACTTGAATACAATATACAGTAGCTAGTAAGTCAAGAGGGTCAGGCTGTCAACTTAGATAGCTGGTCGCCTCTTGCCTTTTAATGAATCAAACGAAACTTGAAAGTCTAACTAACACGCGGGGACGGGTGAGGGCTGATAACCCTTACCGACATTCGAATAGTTCAAAATACTGCCCCATTCTTGAAAATAAATGCAGGCTTATAGAAAACGTGAAAGATCAAAGGACCGATCGTTCGACACTTGCTCCATTTCTTGCGTGAAGACTCTTGAATCGTTTTTTATTTAATAACCAAATAAATGCTTAATAGAAAATATGAAAGATCAAAGGACCGATCGTTCGACCCTCGCTCCCTTTCTTGCGCAAAGACAATCGTTTGCCTTTTGAGGATTCAAAAGTTGCTGTGCTCGCTTCCAAGAGGCGGTTTCATTAGTATTCAATTTTACCAGAAGTGGCAATCGTATGCCATCAGCCAATACTTTCCACAGAATTTTCAAACGTTGATTAGGTAATACCCAGTCACTCACGGAACTACTACAATACCTTAGACGCCGGTTTGCTGAGAGACTCAGTTATTAATAGAAGCCGCATTACCAATCGACACTTTTAATCCGCACGTATATAGCAGAACTGACAAACCTTTGCTGTTAATGCAAGTGATTTCGTTCGAGTAAGGTAAGTGTAAGATAAGGGGCAAGATAGGTTTGTTTGTCACGTTAGTGCGTGTGAGCTGTGCTCACTTTGGAGGTTCTTGTTAGTTAGATTGTGATGCGGAATTGGTTGTAGTTGCGTGGTAACGGATGTAGTTCTGTTAGAGTGGAAGGTTAAGTAGCACGGCCAGTGAGAGAAAAATTACAAATTGATATGTGTGAAAGGGAGTGAAATTGTCAGAGTAATAAGATAAATTGCCCAGTGCACCTGGGATGGGAAATTATTAATACTTGACTGCTAAAATGTAGAAAATGTTTTGATTAGCGACTAGTTTTTTACATTAAATTCAACAGTAAAACGTATTAGTGATAGCTCGGCCCGGCCGGTCTGCTACGGTAACGATTTGTTGACAAAGACTCCGGGAAATGCGTGATAAATGGAAAAAATAACTTGGAAAAACTTGAAAAAGTAGAATGAAAATTGTGATTGCATATCACGGTTTGCACTGGCAAGGGAGAGCTCGGAGCAGGGATCCTGACACATCATGAC
>WBZZ01005975.1:0-2500 GCA_019918135.1 Paulinella micropora | reverse complement strand
AACGGCATTAGTGAAGAAGTTATTAAAGGTAATAGCGAGGCAGTTAGAGGGATGAAAAGGCATTAGTGAGGCAGTTTGAGGGATGAAAAAGGCATTAGTGGGGCAGTTGGAGGAATGAAAAAGGCAACAGTGAGGCAGTTAGAGGGATGATAAAGGTAACAGAGAAGCAGTTGGAGGAATGAAAAAGGCAATAATGAAGCAGTTGGAGGGATGAAAAAGGTAATAGTGAGGCAGTTGGAGGGACGAAAAAGGCAATATGCATTTTACGTGTTAAAAAGGCAATAGTAAGGCAGTGGAGGGACACAAAAGGCAATAGTGAGGCAGTTGAAGGGATGAAAAAGGTAATAGTGAGACAGTTGGAGGGACGAAAAAGGCAATAGTGAGGCATTTGAAGGGTTAAAAAGGCAATAGCGAGGCAGTTGGAGGGACGAACAGGCAATAGTGAGGCATCCGGAGGATGAAAAAGGCAATAGTGAGGCAGTTGGGGGTACCCGGGTCGTGTGAGGGATTAGCAGCGGCGCTGGCACGCACAGCGAATCCACTACACACACAGATACTATTGTGTTAGGTGTTATGTGTGTGTGTGTGCGTTTTTTTTCCCCCCCTTCTTTTTCTTCATCTCCCGCGTGTGTGGAGTGCATATACTAAAAGAAACATGAATCATTGCTTGAACATCTACCTATCTATCTACGTATATTTATCTTCCTATCTACCTATCTCTTCATCTGTATATCTACCTCTATCTACCAACCTATCAGGCCTATACATACAACGAAGACATACATACATGCATGCATACATACATACATACATACATGCATACATGAAATACATACATACCTAGGGGCAGCGCCTCGCGGGAAACTTGTGCTCAGTCTGTATATGCATACATACATACATACATAGATACATACATAGATGTATACATAGATACATACATAGATACATAGGTACATATATAGATACATAGATACATTACATTACATACATACATACATACATACATACATACATACATACATACAAACATACATAAATACATACATAAATACATACATACATACATACATCTATACATACCTGACAATAGCTACTTGCTGCTGCCAGAGCTGTAGTAGAGGTCCGGTAGTAGCTGTACGGAAACGCTTCAGACATTACATAAATACACACACACATTCGCCAAGAGAGAGCAAACCCCGACAGGCCCGGGGCAATGGGGTGTGTGTGTGTGTGTGTGTGTGGGGGGGGGGGGGGGGGGGGGGGGGGGGGGGGGGGGGGGGGGGGGGGGGGGGGGGAAGACAGACACAGACAGACAGACAGACCGACCGACCTGAAATAGCGAAGAGCGAGGCACGCGCCACATCGGGTCGCGGCCGGGGGCGGTGGCGCCACCGGCCCGCGTAGGCGTGTGACTGCCATCTTTGCTTGCCGCGGCCTACCGATATTAAATACATACATAACATACATACATCCATCCATCCATACATACGTACATACATACATCCATACATACAAAACAATATATGACATGTACAACATGCATTAACATCATACCTCGCGCTCGGCCGGCCCGTCCGGGTGGCTGCTGGCCGCGCTGCGTGAACTGCCGCGATGTTCCCCGGCGGGCCGCTCGGGCTTGTTGATTTCCGTCGGGCCGGGGGGGCCAGCCGGGCTCAGATTGGGCAGGCCAGGTCCGCCCTCGCCTGGCCCCTCGGCCGTGTTCTCCCGCAAGTTCCCCAGCTTGTACCGGTCGAACACGCGCAGGCGACGGCGGTTCATGGGGCTGGAAGAGAGGGCCAAGTCGCCCCCCCCGCCCCGGCCTTGTCCGGGTTGTTCCCCGCGAGTGCTGGCAATCCTGCTGCTGTTGGCGGCGCCGCGGCGGCCGCGCTACTGGCTGAGCCGGCCCGCTCAGCCTGGCCGGCCTGATTAGCGGCGCTAGCTTGCTGCGCGCGCGCGTGGTTGTTCCCATTGAGCAACGTAGCCGGCTGCTGCTGCTGCGACTGAGGTTGAAGTTGAGGTTGAGGTTGTTTGCCCTCGTGGTCTCGCGCCTGGAACGTGATCGCGCGCACGACCGGCCGGCGCGACGGAGTAGCCGGCTCGGCCTGATCACTGTTAACCTTGATATTACTATTGTGATCGTCCGGATCGGCAGGAGTTGCTCCTCGTGCATCCGGTCCTTTGTTGTTTCCGTTACTTCCGTTTCCGTTACCGTTCTTGCCCGAGGGAGATGGGCCGGCCCGGAGATTAGGCGAGGCGCGCGACTGCAGTAGGGAGGGAGAGAGCATGGTAGCCATGGAGCGACCTGTATGTATGTATGTATGTATGTATGTATGTATGTATGCATGTATTCCCTGTTTACCTACTCCACCCCCTATCAACCGTCCCACCCCGTATATATATATGTATGTATGTATGCATGTATGTATGCATGTATGTTTTCCCTGTTTACCTACTCCACCCCCTACGAGCCGTCCCACACCGTATGTATATATGTATGTAT
>WBZZ01005974.1:22500-82513 GCA_019918135.1 Paulinella micropora | reverse complement strand
GAATGAGAATGATGTCTCGTTGTATTAGCTCAGTGAAGCCAAAAAGGAAAACGGCGACAGACCAGGAATAAAATGGCATCAGGTCCAATCCTGACAAATAATACTGAAAAACAAGCTGGTGCACCTGTCACCAGGAAAAGGTATTTTTTACCGGCTATCCGGGGGGTGATGCCTACAGTACCCCCTCCCGATTTTATGACGGAAATAGCATTTTCGTCATACACCTTCTGATTTCTTTCTGCAAATAGTATGCGCTATGGAGTCATGCCACACAGCGCATCGACGCACGGATAGACGCTAAAAGACGATAAATATATCCTCATACGGCACGTCAAAGCGGATTCTCTAGCCTTTCTTGTAAATTTTGAACTCCTTCCCCTCAATTTCTTTTTTTTTTTCGGCAGTATGTCAAGAACAAACGTACTATTAATAAAAAATACAAGCAACGTGGTGCTGTAGTACGATTCCCCCTTTGATCTCCTTCTTCTTCTTATCATTATCATTATTATTATTATTATTCACAGGGAGATCGTAAGTACATTGTCTTTTTTAATGACATACCCTTGTATAAGGCGGATATCCTATGATATAGTATTAGGGGGCCAGTCCTAATAGTTATATCCGAAGTCGAGGTGTATGTACCCGACCCTGCGATATACCGACACAAGTAGAGATTGACCGTGCTCAGGTACGACAGTATATAATCTATCGTAAAAAATAATTTAATGAAAGTTTCAGAGAACATTTCATTTTCGAGAACATCATCCCAGGACTTGGAAAGGGTCATACCCGGGAACACCATCGCTCAATACACTAGCGATCCCCGTATACGGTGTAGTATCATCGTCGATCGACCTTTCGCACTCGTATGTTGCGATCGAATGCCAAGTTATATCACTGAGTCTTTTTAATATTCATATTGATAACTGATGATGCATGATCAAATCATGATACGCCGTGGGAAATCAATCAGTTTATTTGAGACGCATAAAGAAAAATAGTTTCTTTGTCACTGCCTTCGTCGTCTGGCGCGGATTTCTTTGCCTGGTGGAGGACCACCAACAAAAGTCAGATCGAACTTTGACTGTTCGAGAATGTCCCAGATCTTATTAGGGATTCCGCCCAACGATAATTCAAAAGGGACATCAAGCACTCCTCTTGGCAGTGTCTGAATGGTCCACGCAGTGTAATCCTTGTCTCTGGGAGTAATTGTATCATCCCATGTCTCGAGACTTTTTGCGTCTTTATATACTGGCAGATAATGTCTTGCCTTTGGAACCTCAACCGGGTCCATACTTCTCCAGAACTGGAGTATCGGTTGTACTATCTTTGCGGCTGATGATATTTTGAGTGTCCGTGTGACACGCATCTGTCGTGGGACCGCCACGACCCGCATCAAGTATAAGTCTGAGAGAGTGTCATCAGCGACATGTTGTTCCGCTGGTCGCATCAGATAGAAAACATTTTTCACCCATGCGATGGTTGCTATCGCATCGCCTTCCTTCCATCGCTCATGGACAATCTCAACGTTGCCCGCGTTTGGGTCAGTGTCCGTCCCCTCCTCCTCCTGGTGGACGTCCTTTGATCTCATCGACCTCATCGCCTTCCTCGATTGGTCGTTGATAAGATCATTCCGCGCTCTCCTTAGCTGCGCCTCTGTGATCTTCTCCTTCTTTCCGCTATGCTCTCGCGGAGACTTGGACTGAGTCCCCACCGCGCTTATGCGGTCAGTCTTCTCCTTGCTGTCCACCTCACTCTCCTCCTTCTCAGCTATCGGTGCCCGATAAGCATCGTCTTGGTCTATGCCAGCCTCCTTGTGGATGGGCGGCACCTCTTTGAAATCATCCTTCATCCGTTTTAACGCCTCCTCAACGGATTCATCTTCCAGTAAGAAGGGATCATACTTAATCAGCCTTCTTACATTCACAATTTGCACCTTCCCTCTACCCCTGATCTTGTAATTCAGAGGTCCCGTCTGTTCCATAATCTGATAAGGTCCTTTCCAGTGAGTGAACAGCTTAGAGCTGACTCCCTTCGGGACTTGAGGATGGTACAATAGTACAATATCCCCGACCTGGAACTTGATCTGATCCAAGTGCGCTTGTCGCACCCCTTCAGCATCAGTCTTTCGGCGCTCCGCCTCTCTATGCGCCCTGACTATTTGTTCCGCCTCCATCTTCACTCTAAGTCTCATCCCAAACAACTCATCCGCATCCGCCCAAGTGTCTTTTGGGTGAAGGAGCGAAGTCGGGATATCAGGCTCACGCCCATATACTAACTGATATGGCGAGATTGAGCTCTTCGAGCCTCCTAACGCCGTAGAGGGTAGACAGTTCATTGCAAACGCAAATGATGGTGCTGCCTCGACCCATGCTCTTTGATTCTCCTTCTTCGTGCAATACATCTTTAGCGAGGCTTTGAGGGGTCTGTGTACCCGCTCGATTTTCCCATTTGCTCGCGGGTTATAGGCAGTAACATGTTGCCATTTCATCCCGTAATACTTAGATAGTTTGTCGATGACCTCGTTATTAAAGTCCGAGCCTCGATCAGAACATATCTTTCTTGGTACTCCGATCTGTGAGATGATCCTATCGATCAGCGCCTCGGCCGTCGTCTTGCCGGTAACGTCTTTGACAGGGATGATCCACACATAGTTGGTGGCTCTGTCAATAGCCGTAAGGAGGTATTTGTAACCATCCTTCGATTCTGGGAAAGGTCCCACATGATCAATGTGTATAAACTCAAACATCCCCGCATGAAGAGGAAATTCGCCAATCAGGCCGAAATTTGCCTTCAGTGGTGTTTTGTTTATCTTGCACGGGATGCATGCATCCACCGCCTGATCTATCTCCTCCTTCATCTTCTTCCACCAGAATCGCCTCGCTACGAACATATGAGTTCGTTGTCGACCCGGATGCGCCAAAAGTGGGCAATTGTGGGCTGCGACAAATATAAATCGTCTCAGACTCTCCGGTACCCAAAGGGTCCATTTGTCCGGCTGTGACGCATAGCGACCGTGAAGGCCCTTGTACCAAAGTAGACCATCTCTCCATCCCATCTCCTTCATCTGATCTTTGATCGCTTTCGTCATCCGTAGCTCATCCGGGTTCTGATATAACTGTATCAGTTCTTTAAACTCCGGATCTTGAGCCTGTTGTTGCCTCCATGCGGTAGGCGAGGCTATATGGATAGTACCATCTTCTAGCCGTACCCCGATTCTTTCCGGGTCATCGTCTAGGTCACTTCTCCGCTCTTGAGGAGGCTCCGCATAAACTTCCTGCGTCTCCTCTTCCTCTCTTATGTTCGCCTTCGCATTCTCATATACCTCATAGGACCACTCAGCGTCCTCCTGGGTATGTAGCTCACAACATATCCCGTGATCCGGGCCTTGTGGACTGTACCGTAGACCTGTGCGGTCATATCGGACTCCACTCGCCATCTCCATCGCCTCAATGTGGCTGACCTCATACACCTTGTCAGTGGACAAGTCTTCCATCTCCACCGTGGACACCAACGCCGATACTTCTGAGTTAAACTCTAGCCTAGAGAGGCTATCAGCGACCACATTTCGCTTTCCCGGTAGATGGACCATTGTAAAATCGAAACAAGACAAGAACGCTTGCCACCGCGCCAGCCGTCCCGTCTGTTCATGATTCATCAACCATAACAGGTTATGATGATCAGTTCTGACAGTAAATTGAGGTCCTCCCCACAAATACTCTCTGAGCCTCTTGAGGGCCCATACTACCGCCAACGCCTCTCTTTGCCTTGTGCAATAGTTTCTCTCCGCCGCACACAACTTCCTACTAATAAACATGATTGGGCGTAATTTCTTCTCCTCATCCTCTTGTTGTAATACAGCCCCAATCGCAAACTTAGATGCGTCTGTATCGACTACGAATTGTTTCGTAAAGTCGGGCATCGTTAACACCAGTCCTCCGTCTTTCGGGTCTTTGTAAATGAGATCTTTGAGCGCATGAAACGCTTGCAAAGCCTCTTCGTCCCACTTCTCAAAGTCTCCAAAATCTATCATTTTCTCCACTTTAGCCTGTGTTGCACCCCAATCGGGTATAAACTGGCTATAGTATTGCGCCATCGCAAGGAATGAGTGCAATTCAGTGCGGTTCTTCGGTATCGGTCGATTCATAATCTCCTCCCTCTTCTCTTTGGATATAGAGACTCGATTATGGGAGATCTCGTACCCTAAGTATGTCACACTCGTCTTGGCAAGTTGACACTTCTTTAGATTGCACTTCAGGCCAAAAGCTCCGATGCGCCTGAATATATCGGACAAATGATCGATATGCTCCTCCATTGTGTTAGAGTATACGATAATGTCATCGATATAGCAAAATGCATATTCTCCCGCCTTCTGTCCCCGCCTTCTCATAAAGCCACCGTCAGACAAATCATCGTACTGACTGCTCAACATCTTCTGCATCGCCTTCTGGAAAAGTCCTGGGGCTTGCTTGAGGCCCATCGGAAGCACTTTCCATTGGTATATTTCCATACCCACCACAAACGCCGTCAGCCATCTGGACTTTTCCTCCAGTGGTATCTGCCAGAAGCCATTCTTAAGGTCAATGACCGAATAGAATTTTGCATTCCGCAGTACTCTCCTTCCTTCTTTTAATGTCGGGAGAGGATTTCTCTCTTCCTCCAGCACCTTGTTAACACGAGCATAGTTAACTGTCAGGCGCCATTCTCCTCCTGGCTTCGGCACTATTCTCGGTTGTGAGACTATTGAGGATGTTGATCTCTCAATAAAGTCCTCATTGAGCAGCTGTCTTGCTAGCTCCTCTGCTATCTTCGCCTCATGTATACTCAAATTCGCCCTTCGTGGTGCCGGTGACGGCTCCGCACCCGGTATTTTGTAAATAACCGCAGTGAAATCTTCAGGCTTGACACCACCTGCATGTGGAGGGTCAAAAATTTCCTTGTTCGCCTCTAATTTGGCTTTTAAAAGCTCCTTCTCCTTCTCCGTGCCTACTCCTTCCAATATTTTCCGCGCCGCCTCTTGAAAATCTTCATCAGACATCTGCTTATGCTGCTTGAGGGGTTCTCTGTCCTCCTCCAAGCCTAAGTCCTCTTCCGAGACATCATCTAGGCCCGTCTTTTCATACGTGACCGTGTCTGGCTCATCATCTTTACCGAGCTCCACCAGCATGTCAATGAGTCTCGCGTATTGCAAAGGAGCTTTACGGGTGTAAAAACCATCAAAGCATGTGAATGCTTGCGGTATCAATTTCAACTTGTCGAGGTCTCTGAGCTTCCGCTTGTATGCACTGCTCTGCTCACGAGTTCCCATACGACAAGCCACCACTAGCTGTTGCTTGCGAGAGGGTACCGGTATAGGATGATCAATAAGCCGGTCCCTTATTTCCTGCGCCCATATCGCCTTCTCATTATATGGCAGGATAATAGTATACGGCTTATTATTTTCGAATAAAGTCCGTAAGCATTTCTTCACTTCAGACAGTGAACGCGGCCACGTGGGCTCGTCACCCCAGAAATCAGTAATAAAACTTTTAATAGTTTCTGGTGGAGTATCCGGGATTCGCCCCGTTCTCCTTGGTACAAACTCCTCCCTTTTTTCTTCTCCTACTTTCGCATGGAAACAGTATCCGTTAGTAATATGGACATCTGTTCCTACTCCTTCCGCGAATCTCGCCAACGACGGGCTTCTTTGTGCGACACATATAATCTCCTCCTTTCGCTTCTCGATTAAGTCATCAATAGACTTTTTGTCCCAATGGCATGTCGGAACTGTGACAGTGCACACTTGGGATTCCCAATTGTCGGTCCAGGACAGTTCATCCGGTCTTACGACATGGGGGTGAACGTACACCTCAAGTGCCTCATGTGCGATGGCCATCTTTTTGTGATCCGTCGCTAGACTCAGCTCATAAGCCTCATAAGAGTCAGTAGCGTTGAAGGGATCAATATCGTTCTCTTCTCCTCTTTTTACTCCATATATCACTCGCCGTGCGGCGCAATCAATCACAGCCCCCATCGTAGCCAATTGGTCATACGATAGTAATATTGACCCGTGGTAACCGGGGACGACATAGAGGTCCATACGGTATACTCGTGCGGATTTCAATTTAAAGGTCAGTGTGATGATTCCCGTGATATCCGTCCGGCTGCTCACTCCTTTGAGAGTGCCCGTTGACTTTTTCATATTTCCGTCCACCCAGTCCCGGTATCGATTAAAAAACTTCCGGCCGACAAAATTAATATTCGCCATCGTATCATTACCAACTTTTAATATTGTCTTCAATGTTTCACAATAAAGTTCCGTATAACACAGAGCATCGGGCCTGTGTATATTGGCTGCGAGAACAAGAACTTTACGTTCCAAATTTTGGAGTCTTGTCTCTAAGTTTTTCAACTCCTCCTTCTTCTCCTCCTGCTTCACCTCATTATCATTGTTATTATTCTGCGGTACTGGTGCGTTTACTATTTGAGCGACATTGTCTTGTGGTACTTGAGTACACACATTGTCTTTTTGCTCGCCACCCGCCGCGACCGTAGACATTGAGTCTGTTCGTGGTTGTTTGCTTGGCCGAGGCGATACGTCTGCCATTGGCATCCTCGCCTCCATCGCAAGTCTCGCCTTCCTATTTGCATCAGTTATCATTGGTAACCGTGCTGTATGAACGGGTATGAGACTACCTTGGGGCTGCAGTCTCTGTGTACCCACATCTTTGTTTTCACATAGAGGAAGCGTTGGCCCAGTCTGCACAACAGCATTAGAAAGCACTGCGACTTTAGGGTTAAACTTCACAGTCTTCTCCTTCCTCTCTTCTTCCCCCTCCAGTCATTCCACCACCTCGAAACGATTACCTTGAGTAGTGTCCGGGTAGGATGACGTATCGGTCTCCGAGGCAGTGTTGCAGGCCTGAGCTCGACCGAAATTTGGGTTGGAGCTTGCCCACGAGCCTCCTCCTCCTCTGGGTGGGGGGGCTGGAGCTCGAACAGCTCTCCCTCCATAAGGGGTATATCCCCGACCTCCTCCTCTTCCTCTCTGAGGGGTTCCCTGCCACCTCGAGGCTCCTCTCCATGTTCCTCGTCCTCGTCCTCCTCCTCCTGCTCCTCCTTCTCGTCCTCTTTGAGAGGCCTTTAAGTTCTTTTGTCTCTCCCTTTCCTCCTTCTTCTCCTTCATCCTCTTCATGTAGGTAATGATTGCCTCTCGTAACTCCTCATCATCACACATATTGGCATACCAACCTTCGTTCACAGCGGCAATCTGAAGCATATTGAAAAGGCCCGGTTCCTTGCCTTCCGTCATGCTCAGAAAATTTGCCCTTGCTGTTGGGTTCTGCCTATCATGATTGAAAGAGCAGTCTCTGTTCTCCATCTGTGCCTTACACTGCAAGCCCGCGAACCACCTCCAACATGCGGTCTTCAGGTCTGGCTCTCTCTGTCTCTTCCAACCGGCAACTCTGTTTGTGTACGTGGCTTGTGCGCCAACAGGTACACCGCCTGCCTGTGCCGTATGTGCCTCCGTGAGCGAGTCCATGTTTGAGCATGCACTCATCACTTCTTGAAACAGTGCACACGGAGCAACGCTTTGAACCATATTTTCGAACACGTGTGTCTCGAGGAAGTTCTTGGACTTCACTGAGCTAAACGTCGAGCATTGTTGTATGAGCTGAGTAAGCTTGCTCGGGTTAACTGTGTGTAACGCCGAAAAGAAATAGAGGATGATCGACTTGCGGCCATAGAATAGCCCATAGGAGGAAACTACCTCCGTAAGGGTCGCCGCCAAGCCAACAGCACTCCTCAAACTCATCGCCACTGTCTCAAAGATTTCAAATCCTATGAGAGTACCAGTGCAGAGATGCTGGTATCCATGAGATTGAAAATATGAAATGAGTGTGGCCACCGCCAGTTCATACTGAGCGTCTAGGCCTGTTGCATTGTTTCTCTTAATCTCCTCCTTCTTTCTCAAAAACTTGTACTGTGTCATATCAAATCCCTCCGAGACTAGAGATTGGTCAAATCCTTGAGGACTTCGTCCTGGGTGCGAGCGCCGCACTTCTCGGGCTGGTCATTCACGAACCTACAGTTTGGCATACCATTCGCACTCAGGCAGAAGGGCGAGATAATTATGATTACACTGCAGTCTCGCCAGTGCTTCAATCCTGCGCTGCTGCAGCAGCAGCAGCAGCTTTGGCTTCTGCAGCAGAAGCAAGGAGCTTTAGCTTCAGCTGCGGGTGCGTCACCTTGGCTGTTGCGCACACATGCATGTTTGGTATAGATGCAACGCTAGTCAAGACAACCTGTCGGGGCTGTAGCTCAGCTTTCGCGCGCGGCTTTTTGCTCCCACCTTGGATGCCGCCTTCTTTGCTCCCTTTTTCGATCCCTTTTTGCTTCCTGGGACTTTGCCAGCGGACTATACAAATATTATCACACATGCACCCCCCCCCCCGCATTCGCACCCTGCCGGAATAATTCATGGTTTGTGGGAACGAGGAGGAATTGGGAGCTCCTGTTAGCATGGGAGCTAGCTCCAGGCTTGGTGTTGATTCCGATGTAATGTTTGTGGTATGTGTGCAAATAGTTTTCTTAGGACTGTGTCCCAAACATCAACCCCCCCCCCCCCCCCGCATTCGCGCACCCCTGTCAGAATAATTATAAGTCATGGTTTGTGGGAACGAAGAGAAATTGGGAGCTTCTATTAGCATGGGAGCTAGCCCAGGCTTGATGTTGATTCTGATGTAATGTTTGTGGTATGTGTGCAATAGTTTTCTTAGGAAAGTGTCTCAAACATCGAACCCCCCCCCCCCTCCCACTACCCCCCGCATTCGCGCACCCTGTCGGAATAAGTCATGGTTTGTGGAACGAAGAGGAATTTGAGCTCCTATTAGCATGGGAGCTAGCCCGAGGCTTGATGTTGATTCTGATGTAATGTTTGTGGTATGTGTGCAAATAGCTTTCTAAGGAAAGTGTCTCAAACATCAACCCCCCCCCCCCCGCATTCGCGCACCCTGTCGGAATAAGTTATGGTTTGTGGGAACCAAGAGAAATTGGGAGCTCCTATTAGCATGGGAGCTAGCCACAGGCTTGATGTTGATTCTGGTATAATGTTTATGGTGTGTGCAAATAGTTTTCTAAGGGAAGTGTCTCAAACATCAAACCACCCCCCCCCCGCATTCGCGCACCCTGTCGAAATAAGTTATGGTTTGTGGGAACGAGGAGGAATTGGGAGCTTCTATTAGCATGGGAGCTAGCCACAGGCTTGATGTTGATTCTGATGTAATGTTTGTGGTATGTGTGCAAATAGTTTCTTAGGAAAGTGTCTCAAACATCAACCACTCCACACCCCCCTTCCCAAAAAAAATCTGTGTGCAAAAAAAAAAAAAAAAAAAGAAAGAAAAGAATAAAATAATAAAAACCTTTGTCTCTGATGTGGCAGACTTCTTTGGTGAGGGGACTTCCCCGGGAGACTCCTTTTGTTCAGTCTGTGGTCGGATACGTTTACTTCGCGTGCCTTTGGGGCAATGTCGCAATCCTGCAACAAATCCTATTTTTCTTCATTGTTAACCTGAAGAAAGATACGTTGGACGCACCTGGCGTTACATACGGTAGGTTTGGATGTCTCGACCGAAACAACCATATACTCAATGCAGATCGAGTCAGAGGGACACTTTGCGCGTTTGGTTTCCAAGTTGAGCGGAGTTGTACAAATTTTGCACCAAATTCCACTTAAATAGGCAATTGCCACTTAAATGCCGCGATTTTCCGATAGGACCGTACGCTCTTTTTTTCCCCCGAACCCAACATTAGTTCTTTCCGGCTGTGTCCTTTACGTAATAAAAACTGCAAATACTGATATTCATATGATGTCTAATTATTAAAGATGTTCGATATCTTATCTTCAGCATTTTTTTTCTTCAAAATACAGCTGTTTGGGTGTATTCACGTTTGTACTTGTGCTTTTGCGGGTATATTTATTTTTATTGTTTATTGTTTCCCACCTATTGTTGAGAACTCAGAACTGCGCAAATGTCGTTCCTAGCTCAAATAGCGGTGCAATCAGTACCAAGTTTTGCAGCATTGCTCATCACTCAAAGTACAATCAATAAAAGTAGGTCTGTTTTGCGTGGACACACGCAAAATAAAAATGATGAGCTTGTGTATACCAGGCAAGCTGAAAAAATTGCTGATTCACAGCGGGCAACAATCCCTACTCCCTCCACATCATCTCCAGAAATTAACAGCAATTTTGGTTGTATTTTCGGAGTGACTTTGCCTTGTATTTCTTTTTCGCTGCCTGGGGTTGGGGTGATGAATTTTTTTATGCTCCCATTGATGAAATCTTTTTTATTTTGCTTGTCTTTTCTTTCAGTAATATAGGGTGCCACTTTGGCACACTTTTTCAATACATTCCTCCGGAGAAATCAAAATCATTCAATCGGCTCTCCTCTTCATTTCGCAAACAAACAATACAGAAAGCATTTATAAGCAAATAAGCCTTAGTCTTACAAGTTAATTTCTATTTAAATAATTATAAAGACACATATATAGGATGACGACGTTCAGGATTTCAAAAGGTTGCGTAATGGTTAAGAATAATGAAAAAAGACCTATGGTGAAAGTTCAATGGAGAGAAGGAGGAAAAGTTATGTGTAAGAGTTTCTGCATAGGAAAAGGCAAATCAAAAGAGCAGGCATTGGAAGAAGCAAATAAATATCATAAAGAAGTTGTAATACCTAAATATGAAGAATGGAAAATAAATTACGAACGTGAAAGAAAAGCAATTAAAAATGAAAAAATCAAGAAATGGATAATCAAAAGTTATATTTGCGAATGTGGAGCAGAGATTACAAATGGAAGTAAATGTAAACATAAGAAATCTAATAAGCATAAAGAAAACGTAGAGTTATTAAAATCTAAGGTTGAACAAGTCAATCTCAGACATGTAAATCACTATCTCCGACAAGTCGGAGATTTACGCGTCGGAGATAGAGATAGGAATGAAGAAGACGAAAGATGTAGTATGTGTGGTTATATAGAAAATAATTGCCATTGCGGTTCAGGATATAGCAAGTAAATTATCTCCAACACGTTGGAGATTATCTTGGAAAGACAAAAGATTAATAGGATTTATGGGTTTTGCTAGCATAGCATAGCCGTACAACAATTACGCCGTCGGAATTGAAATCATTTCGACGGGGGTATGGGCGAATTTTATGTTAGAGACAAGGACACACCATTATATAGAGGCACACAAGGACACAGGACACACCACACATTTGAGACGGCAAAATTATTTTAATTTTATAAAATTATATTTCTTTAGATATATTTATCAAACATGGAGACACACACGTATAACGGCAAAGTCTACAGGTTGGATAGATTAAGGGAATATAAGATAAATTACGAAATCAAGTCTGTCAGGGGTCGGGATGTGCTATATATCAAACCGAAGGTAAGGGGGTATAAAATTGATACACTGACTGCCCAAAACTACTTGAACCAAGTAAGAGGTGCGGTGTATTTCGAACACCATGCTATTCCAATAGCACCACCTTTACCTACGATTGAAGAGAAAAAAGAAATCAAGGAAAATGTCAGAGACTTGATGCGATATGGCAATTACGAAATCAAGCGAGACGACAGAAAGGAGCACAAACTTGGAATAAACGAAAGTATTTACAGGGTTGTGTTGAATGGAAACGTTCGGTCTTTCACTATGCGAGATGTAATAAGATTTATTGAAATCATATTGAACGACTTTTTAAAACGACAGGGTCAAAGAGATAAGGTTGATGTAGGTATTGAGTTTGTAGATTATTATGGCAAAGTATCTACAGGCCAACATTATGTCAATGAAATCTCGGTTGAAAAAGTTTTAGAAAGATTGTCGTCAATATTTCAAAGCAACGAAAGTCTTTATATGGATGAAAGTGGCACCAACTTTGATAAATTAAAGTTTGTATTGAAATCTGTTAAAATGCCTACTGGCGGAGCAAGGCTACAGGTTTTGAACAAACTTGATGTATATAGAAAGAAAGGAGTAATCTGTATTACTAATAGCGATAACTTATGCTTGGCCAGAGCAATCGTTGTAGTAAAAGCAAAAATTGAAAAACACCAAAAATACAAAACAATAATGATGGGACGAAAGATACAGCAGGAAATGGCTGAGGATTTGCATAATGAAGCGAAAGTTGTTAAGGATGTGTGCGGTCTCCCAGAAATTGATACCTTTGCTAAGCACATTAAATATAATTTGGTTATTGTAGAGTTTCCTGACCAAATCGTCTATAAGACTGATTTAGTAGATGAGAAAGGCGAACGGCTGACAAACCTTTACATTCTAAAAACGGAAGGGCACTACGATGCCATAACCAATATGAAGTCCATGCTAGGAAAAAAGAATTTCTGCGAGTTGTGTCTAAGGGGATATATGGAAAGACATGCATGCGATGCTAAATGTAGTATCTGTGAAACCAAGGGTTGTAAGGGAATAAATGACAAGAGCCAGTGGAAAAAATGTGAGAAGTGTAATAGAAAGTTTCCAAATACTGAATGCTTTAATAATCACATGAAGACAAACTGCGATGTTAAAGCGAAATGTAAATCGTGCGGTCTTAATTACAGAAAGAAGGACATACACAAATGCGGATATGCGAAATGCCGTAATTGTAAAGAACTGAAACCACTAGAGCACCAATGTGAAATAGTCCAAAAGGAAATCCTACCGCCGTCAGAACAATACATATTCTTTGACTTTGAAGCGACACAGGACACAGGCGAGCACATTGTTAATCATGCTGAAAGCCAGTATTACGATGCAAAGGAGCCGCCAGTAATTCACAAGAACATTCAAGATTTTTGTAATTGGGCTTTTGACACTAAGCACTGCGGATTTACCTTTATCGCACACAATGCTCGCGGTTATGATTGTCAGTTTATTCTTAAGTGGCTTGTAGATAACAACCAGACACCATTTGTCATTTACCAAGGCGGTAAGATAATGATGATGACACATAAGAAATACCGCTTCATTGATAGTTTGAGTTTCCTTACGATGCCATTGTCTGACTTTCCAAAGACATTCAGACTAACGGAACTTAAGAAAGGATACTTTCCGCACTTCTTCAACACAGACAAGAACAAAAACTATGTTGGGCTCATGCCACACAAGAAACATTACGGCTACGACACTATGCGAGGAGATAAGAGAAAGGAGTTTTTAGAATGGTATGAACAACAGGTTAATAATCACAACCACTTTGATATGGCGAAGGAAGTCGCTGAGTATTGTCATAGCGATGTTGATATACTTAGAAAGGGCTGTATAGATTTTAGAAAGCAGTTTCTTGAATTCGGTATTGACCCTTTTCAATATACAACTATTGCGAGTTGTATTATGGCTCTGTATCGTGCTAAGTTTATGCCTGTTAATTCAATTGCGGTATTGAAAGCGGAAAAACAAAACAGGATGGCTTCAAGGGCTTGTGTTGAATGGTTAGCCTACAGAAGCAGACTAGACAAAACCGATATTAAACACGCATTCAACGGAGGTGAAAAAATGTTTCAACTCGGGCAATCTCGTGTGTATGTAGATGGCTGGGATGAGAAAAACAAAACCGCTTATGAGTTTTACGGGTGTCATTGGCACGGCTGTCAGAAGTGTTGGAACGGCAATGCAATGAATGCCAAGAAGAATAAGACAATGGGCGAACTATACAAGGAAACAATGAGAAGAGAAAAACAACTGAGCCAACAGGTAAAAGTAATAAGTGTCTGGGAATGTGATTGGAGCCTGATGAAAACCAGTGAAAGACTGGCCGAGGATACCAACGAACGAATTATGGAACAAGAAGGATTAAACCCACGAGAAGCAATGTTTGGAGGTAGAACGAATGCTCTAACATTGTATTGGAAATCACGACACAGCGACGAATACGCGAAATACATTGACATATGCTCACTCTATCCGACCGTTATGTATTATGACCTTTACCCTAACGGGCACCACGAAATCATCAGACCAAATGATGATAATCACTATCTCCGACGCGTCGGAGATTTACATGTCGGAGATAAACGAAAAGATATGCGAAACAAAATCATAAAAAAGGAATACTTTGGAGTGGCTAAGGTTAAGATGCTACCGCCGAGAGGATTACTACACCCAGTCTTACCAAAAGCGGACAGAGGCAAGATGATGTATTACTTATGCGATAAGTGCGGGATGACTGAGCACCACGGAGAATGCAAGCACACCGACAATGAGCGGGCAATAACAGGAACTTGGGCAACTCCAGAAATTTACAAGGCCTTAGATAAAGGGTATAAGTTAATGAAAGTATATGAAGTATGGCACTGGAAAGAACAGAGCAGTAGCCTATTCAAAGAATACATAAAGACATTCTTGAAGGTTAAGCAGGAATCAAGTGGATATCCAGCAGGATGCAATACGGCCGAGGAAAAACAAAACTACATAAGCAGTATGGAAATCAAAATGGGTGTTAAGATGGATGAAAACAAAATAGAAGAAAACTCAGGTCGCCGTGCGGTGGCTAAGTTGTGCTTGAACTCCTTGTGGGGCAAGTTTGGAGAGAAGCAGAACAAAAAACAAAACAAAATGATAAGGGATAAGGAAACCCTATACAAACTAATGAACGATAAATCAGTTGATAACATAAATATTAACATAATCAACGACGAAATAATAGAGGCCAGTTATGATTTAAAACAAGATGCAGTCAGCGACCCGATTAAGACAAATATTGTAGTTGCTCTATTTACTACCTGCCACGCGAGAATGAGGCTTTATGAGATGATGGACAGACTAGGCAGGAGAATTCTATACCACGATACGGATAGTGTAATATATACCACAGACCTGACGAAAGGCGAAGATGATGTAAAGACGGGCAAACTACTCGGGGACTGGACGGATGAATTAAAGGGAGCCAAGATAAAGACCTTCGTTGGAGGCGGGGCAAAGTGCTACGGATACTTATTAGATAACGGCAAAGCCAGTATGAAAGTGAAGGGCTTCAGTATGAATTACGAGACGAAGAAGGCCTTAAACTTACCTAATATGTTAAGTGTAATCAGTTGCGGGCTTGGTATTAAAAACACAGATTTATTTGAGAAGGGTAAAAATGAACTGGCGGACTTGTTAGAGACTGAGGAAGAATTAAGGATTGCTAAGCGAATTGAGAAGTCTGGAAAAGTTGTTATAGTAGAGAATAACAAGATAACACGGGACAAACAAAAGAAAAGAATAACAAGCGAATACTTAGAAAAGATATTTAGTTTTACATATACGAAAAGACAAGTTATCGGAATTGTAGAGAATGCGATTGAAACACGGCCGTTTGGATATTAATGATGTTTAGTATAGCAAAAACAATATAGGTAATCTCCGACACGTAAATCTCCGACATGTCGGAGATAGAGATATGGGTTATGGAGTTAAACTTCATAATTTTTTTATTTATTTATTTTTTCTATAAAATATATACCATATACTATACTATGACCACCCTCACCAGACTATGCGAGAAGTTTGAGAAACTCTCTATTGAAAATAAAAAAGAAACATTTTCTCTTACCGATGTTAAAAAGATAATTACTGACGAAATCCAAATGATTGAAAATGCGCGGGCTGGCAAGCCAAAGGATACTTTTCCATTTGGTAAGTATAAAGGTAAGAAAATTCAAGATATAGCGGTTATTGATAAGCAATACCTTGAATGGGTTATGAAACAGCCTTGGTTTGAGAAATTTACCGACATTAAAAGTGAAGTAAAAAAATACATTTAATAAAAATTATTTTGTAGTATATATACCAATGACCGACCTGAGCACCAAGCAGGACTACTTGAATGAAATTGAAAAATGGAACATTGACAGCGAAGTTAAGAAACCCACTATTAAATGGACTAAGCCTGACATTGTATCTTTCTATGAGCAATATAAACCAAGAGATGACAATGTGAAAGTAGTTATTCCTTTAGAAAACGTGTTGGACGAAGAGCCGAGCACACCTTTTAAGGAGACTGATTTAAAAGAGACTGGAATTACAGAGATTAAAATGAATGTCGGCGAAGAAATAGCACAAAGTGAAACCGATATTTTTCTTCAATATGGTAAGTATAAAAAAATGAAAATTGAAGATGTTGCTAAGATTGATAAACCATACCTTGAATATTTAATTCAACAACCTTATTTTAATAACAAAGATGCGGTAAAAAAATATTTGTGATGATATTACATTGTCTTCCACTAAATTTTTTTTGGCTTTACCAATCCTCTATAAAATTAGCGATAATATTGACATTTCCACCATTATTAGTAGTAGAAACCGATTTCTGTGTAAAAGTTAATACATCACTTGGAGACAGATAAATATCATAATTTCTTAGATTGATTTGTTGAGTTGAATTAGCATTAACATATATTTTAAAAATAGTCGTTCCGTTGGCGATAGCAGTCGCTGTTGTGTCGGCATCAACTATTGAATATTTCGTATCTACATCCGCATACACTGCTCCAGTTAATGTTCCATTAACCACCATTCTGACGACATTCGTTTTTGAGTCTTCATTACTAATGCTTATTAATGATGGATACACTAATGAATAATTGTCTAAGTTAGCACCAGCACTATCATATTTAGCCTTATTTCTTATACTCAATATCGGTCTTTCTGTAGTGTGGGCTACTTCAGCACCCTCAATTGAATTCGTTATACTTGTATTAATAGTATTCAACCCCTCAATGAATAAACTAGCACTCGCCGTTTTAAGAATTTGTATTCCAGTCTTTGCATCATTTCTCATGACTGCTGTAAATGGTAATGTCGTATTTCCAAGGCTTACTTCATCATTCGAATTAGCATACTTAATCATATGAACTAGTTGAAATTCACCAGTCTCTGGATTTTCAATTGAAAACTTAATAGCACCAAACCCAAGATACTGAAATTGAATTTGAAATACATTTCCTACGCTCCATTCTAAGTCTGGCATAGCCGAAGTTCCATCGCACGGGTCATCCCAGTCTTTTTGGTCAATATATTCTACATCAGTTCTTTTACAATGTGCGATATTCATTCCTTCGTGATTTTTGTAAAAATAAAATCCATCGTTAAGGTCATTTCCTATTCCAATAAATGAATAATATGCTTTTGTATCATCCGTCGTCCATAGAGCAGTAAAGCGAGCAAGTACACCCGTTCCAGTTCTATATTTTATTCTCCTTTTACTTACTAATTCAGCATCCGCCGTCGCATTTGCTTGAGTTTTCAATTCAGCCATATTATCCAAAAATGACACACTTGCTTTAGTTTCTGTTTTTGTCCATACCCTTGTATTAATGGTATATGGAAAGATTTCTTGTAATACTGGTGTTAATTGCGCAGTTGTTGTTTCGCCGAAGGCTGTCTTCATATTATCAATGTGTCCATCATATCCTACTTTTAGGTTAATGAACTCTCCTTTAGGATTTTGTGCGACCAAATTTCTCTGGTGGGACATTGTTGATTTTTTGTTTTCGAAGTAGTCAAAAACAAAGGTTCTATATTATCAAAAAAATAAATTAACTATCAAAATTAATAATTACATATTATCTCACTGGCGGAGTTATGAAATAGTAATCATATTTGCCTTAACCTGAACCTCTCGCTGAGTGATTGCCACGGTGTAGTGGTTAAGAGCACCGCATTAGTGCCAATAAACTCCCATCGTCGCTCAGTATCAAGACTTAAACCGCTGATTTCATTTTGGTCTTTGCTCCATAGCGGGCGGGTATTATCCCAAGCATCAACCCAGAACCAGTTGTATTTATACACATCATTATTCATCAAGGCCGAACCCTCAGTCTTTGGCTTCAAATACATATAGTCTTCTTCAGAGGCGCAGTCAATGTTAAACTCTTGCTGTCGTGCTCCGTCTAGAGTAGTGTATAAAGTAGCGATCTTTGCTGCTGTGCGATTATCATGGTCATAAGCAGTGTTCTTCCTTTCTTCGGTGTTAAAAACTGAGTGATAAATCTTCTTCAAACGGCGACCATGGCCTCTGTCAAATCGCATAATAATATTTTGGGTTGTGGTTGCTCCAATTGAATTCTTATAAACATAGGGATAATCGATATTGAAGTTCATACCTTCGGGGCTAGCAATCTTCTGTTGAATTGATTGAATGACATCAGGGTTTGTTTCAACAGCGAGAAACAAGTTAAGATTGGTAACATCAGCAGATACAGCCATAGGAAGTGTAGCATTTAGTGCGGCAAGATAAGCAGTGCTAATACAAGTAGCGGCACCATTCGTCACCGTATAACCGGTTCTGTCAGTAGCACTCCACACAATTCGCATAGTCAAAATCTCTGGAAACATAATAGTCTTATCAAGTGCGAAAATAGTATTAATAATCATACCCAAAGGAATTTTAACATTGATAGCGGTGGCGGCAGTTGCTCCACTTCCCACAAGATACTTCGCCTCGTTGTAATTAACATTTACGGCGGATAGTGCTCCCACTCCAGTCGTCAAAGCAGCATCATCGTGACGACGAGCAGAAATCACTGGCTCTCGCAATAGACCCTGAGTTGCGGCAGCAACATCGTTATTACCATCAGCGGCCGCACGAAAGGCCGTTCTAGTTGCTTCAACGGCACTAATGTTAATCAAGCCGTTAGCATTACACTTTTGGAGCATACATCCGTATCCACTAGCATCCCCGTGGTTAGGAAGGTCAAGGAAATCCTTCAAGCTCATTTCTGGTTTCCACAACATCTTAGTCACATGTCTAAGGTTGTTAACGTCGCACAGATAAACACCGCTACGGGTCTGAAGTTGAATTTGAGAAATTTGCGAAAGGCAGTCCATAAAAATTCTAGTATAAGTGTTGGCAACAAGAGGCGCGTTCATAGTATAAGTAAAACTCAAATAAGACCGAGCGAGATTGAACGGGCGACTGATAAGGTCAAATGATCGTTCTTGTCCGCCAGCAGTGGTGACTTCAAATGAAGCGGAACCCTCACGTGGGGCGAGTTTATTCAAACGATAAGAAGCACTGATGTAGTCATTTCTAGAAAAGTCTAGTTCGCCTCCGTGTTGAGTTGGCATTTTGTTTTTGATTTTTAGGCAGTCGTGAATCTCAAAACTTTTTTGAGATAGTTGATTAATACACAAATATATTCATAGAAAAAATAATTAAATCAAAAATAATTATTTATCTCTGTTTCAAAAGATTGAAAAAGGATGTAAATAAATTAAAATAATTAGTCTCTCTGTAAATCAACAAAGTCATTACAATACCCAAACCATTAAGATTTATAGCCTGATCGTTTTCGTCTGTAAGATAAAACCTAAATACATTATTTGAACTGGTGGATAATTTCTTACCATACTCCGACCCGCTTCCGTCGTATATAACGGCTCCAAATGGTATTTCGTTGGCAGTATATATTTCTTGTAGCACATGATTATCACCTTCCCCCACTAAGTCCGATTGAAGATACAAAGTCTTTTCTCCAGTTAGAATAATTACATTTGGTGATTTAATAAAATCATTTGCAAAGAAATATGTGGAATTTCTATCAAACCCCATTACTTCGTGAATACGGGTATCACCATCAAATATAAATCGCGGTTGAATACCTCCGTTATTTGAAACACTGAATGTTAATTTGCCATCCTCTGGTTCTATGTTGGTATTATTACTGGATACAACATAAGTATAATTATTAGGGCTGTCTGCGGTTAGTATCTCCGATAACTTATTTTTTAGATTGTTCATTGTGTAGTTTCCCTCAGGTATAGTAATTAAAGCCTCATACCCGTCTTCGCTAAGAGTAAAAGTATTATATGGCGAAGCCACAGAGTAATACGACTTTGGAACATAGATATTAATAATTTTACAATGTGTGGGATTGTCCAGTGATTTTAAGTTTATTTCGTGTGTAAAGTCGCTATCTGTGCCTGTTATTCTGTTTTTACTATTTATGTAATAGATACCACTTGACCTGCCCCCTTTGTAATCCATTGTATATTATACGAATAATTTTTTATATGAATGTATTAAATCCCTCACCATCCCCATAACCATTCTGTGCTTTTAATTTCTCCGCTTCTTCTTCTTTTAAGTCTGTATATCCGCTAGCAAACTTAAAGCGGTTGCCTTTCGCTCGCTCCATTAAAAACCTCATTGAGTGCCATCCGCATGTGTCGGTTGTGTCAGATTGTTGTTTTACTTGATTAACCTTCATTAATAAATAACTATCGGGGTGGCTTTTGTCAATTAGTCGTTTCATTTGTTGTTGAAAGTCTTCCGTTGGTTGGTAAAGTGCTAATGGGTCATACACTTCCACTGACCTGTCTTTATCCAGACTTAGCAATCCAATGAGACCCCGCTTGTTTGTGATTATCCAAATTCATAATAAATCCGTATCGTTTTCTTTTTTCTGGATTTAGTTTGTAGATTTCATCGCTGGCTATTGCTCCGAGATACCATCCATATTTTTTCATTATGTCGTCTATTTCATTAGTCATTAGTCCCCTCCCTTCTCCTTCCTGCGGGGGTTCCTCTGGCTCTGGTTGTTGTGGCTCTGGTGTCTCCGCGTCACTCGGTGGTATGGTTGTCTCCTCTAGTGGTGTTTGGTCTGGCGGTGTAGTAGTATCTGTTGCCGGCTCTGGTGGCGGGGGTAGCGGTTGGGGCATCCCTTCATCAACATTTAAATCCGCTGAAACTTGTTTATCTACATTTGGGTCTATTGTCATTTTGTTACTTAGAGTATTTACAAAATCATGTTTGTTCATTGTGTGTTTCCAATCTTTGCGGGATAAATATTTTTTTATTTTCGCTATTGAAAATACCTTATTAATTAATTCATCTAATGTCTTCGCTCCACTACCTTTTTGTTCAGTAATACCCATATACTCTTCATATCTAGCATAATCCGCCACTTTTCTTTTTACGTTTTTCACCTCACTTCCAACATCAATATTAAACCTTTTAATCATGTTAATAATCCACTTTGAAGTGTCTTTGTAATTTAATTTGTTATGACCATCATTATCTAGTCTCTTTTTTAAAGCCTGTGCTAACTCTTTTATGGTAATGGTTGGGTGATAAGTTTTTGAAAATCCAGAGATTAAAAATTAATTAATTTGTAAATTTTCAAGATGCTTACCCTTTTCTTCCGCTTTCTTTTTTTCCTTTTCAAGTTTTTCTTTATATTCTTCTGCTAACTTTTTCTGTTCCTCTAAAGATGTCGCTGTGGCTATAGCCGTCTGAATATCTTGACTGGCTTTTTGTAAGTCTTTGAGACTCATCTTTTTTATGAACTTATCTGTATATCCTGCTAATTTCAGTGTTTCAATATCTTTCTGCTTTTGCCTTTTTTCTTCCTCATATTGCTCTTTCGTTTTCAATGGTGCTTCATCTCCTAAATTAGGTAAGGCTGGTGCTTGTGGTGGTGCTCCAAATGGTGGTGCTAATGGTGGTGCTTGTGGCGGTGCTTGTGGTTGTCCCTGTTGTTGTGGCATGATATATTGATACTGCTGTGGCGGTGGCATAATAGCCAATCTTTGGTTCCTTTGCTGTTCGTATTGTAATCCTCTATGAGTTTTTGCTCCCTCCTTAGTTCTCTGTCTTTTTGCTCTTGTCGTTCCTTGATATCGGATAGTTCATTGCGGTGTATCCTTGCTAACTCATCCTGCCTTTCCTTCACATCTGCTACGTCTTTTCGTTCTAGCCTTTTCTTTTCTTCTTCTAAATCCTCCCTTTTCTTCTTTTCCTTTTCTTCCTCGTCATGTATTAACTCATATTTCTTTTGTAAGTTGCTTTGTATTTGGTTTCGGTTCTCGTGTTCAAGACGATTGAAATCAGATTTGATTATTTTTTCCCTTGGTTTGCGGCTAGCCCTTTGCGACTTTGGTTTGCTAATATATTTCATAAAAAGTTTAACAATTTGTAATGTGCTTAAATCATTTGTTTTCTTACCAAAATTAAGATAATATTTTTTACCTTTCTGGATAATATATGGCCTCCCGCTCTTATTTCTATAAACTCGTGGTGGACGGACTTTTGCCCTCTTTGTCTTAGCCGAACCCATTATATAGATAGTTTAGAATTGCGCTTCGTGCTTTCGCACTCTTACTTATTCTAAACCATCGTTTTTTTATTTGAGAAAAAATTAATCTGTTTTCGATGTTTGTAAAACACACGAAAATGAGTGAAACGAATGAGAGTGTGGATTTACAAATATCTTTACCTAAACTTTACAGCACCTCCTCGTTGCTTACCATACCCAAGTTTTGCGGCAGTAGCACTAACACTACCCGCGTAAGGCACCCCAACACTACTCAATGCCCCCGCAGTCCTAGAGATTACCTTATTATCGCGAAGGAATTTATTAACAGCCAAGGCAGTTTTTCCGACCTTAGCCCAGTTAATCTTTCCTCCCTTTTGACCACATCCCTTCTTCTTAGTTTTCTTTTTTCCTCCCTTCTGTGGCATTGATGGATTGTATCCGATGTTATATCCTGATGGTTGTGAAATTATCACTGGTGATACTGGCATATATAATACAGAAAAATAATTAATTATTGATATTTAAAATTCCGCACTTTCGTCTTCAACTTTCGTGCGGTTTTTAAACATCGTTTTTCGATGTTTATGAATATCTCAAACATGTTTGAGATTGCGAGAATGAGCGAAGCGAATGAAAGCGATGCTCATAAATATCATTATTTCAACCGATAAGCAAAGTTTTTTCTTAACTCATCATCAACACTTGAAACATAAAGAAAATTAAATCTCTCCTTTGTTGCTTCGTGATACTTTTGAAGAAAGTAATCAAAATCAAAAGATAAGTCTAAGTGTTTATACACGAGTTCCATTTTATCCTGAGACTGGCTTGGAAAGATTAATAGATAATCTAACTGCTTAATGGCTTCTGGTCGTAGGTCGTTCAGATACTGACTAGACATAATCACCTTTGATTTATAGTGTCTGTTCTTTTTTAACAAATCGCTTACGGACTTGTCTCTTAATCCGCTTCCTAAATCATCCAAAACAAAAACAACCTCTGGAGAAATATACTTACTTGGTCTTTCTTTCGATGCCTCCTTTATCTGTTTCTTTTCTTTTCCAAAGTATAAAAATTGTGGTTTCTCTATTTCCTCTTTGTCTTGTTTTACTTCTCCTTCTTGCTCTTCGTCTGGTTTATTCAGTTTGTCCAAGTCGTAATCAATAATATTCACACCATCTGATTTAAGAAAGGTATATACCGCCATTGGGTTGCATCTGTTCTTAAAGTGCTTAACCATTGCTTTATAAATGTAGTCCTTGTGGATTGTTGAAGCGATAATAACGATACGGGTTTTTCTGTCTGTTGTCCGTTTCAGTATTTCAAAGAGTGCTGTCGTCTTACCGCTCTTCTTACGGGCAAGTAGAAATATGTTGGCATACGGCTCATTGAATAATTTATAACCTTTTGCTTTTTTATCTCCGTTTCCGTCCTGCTTCACAGGCTTAACTTTGACATTGTTAATCTTCTCCATTATATATTATTACCCTAAAAACTCTAGGCACACAACAATTCGCCCCGCTAAATTTCCTGTGTCAATATTTTCGCTGTCGGTTTCAAGGACTTTAAATGTATATTGTCCGTCAGTCCATCCGACAACACCCAAATTATAACCGAGATTTGAAATGTTTGCTGTAGTGCTGTCCGCAAATGTTCCAATAATTCCAATTCTATCCATGTAAAGAATTCTGGTTTTCGTCTCTGTCTGGTCGTTCATATAGTGGATAAACTTAACATTCATTTTGGTGGGTGTGAATGACATTTGGATATTTTTATTAAATGTTTTGCTTCCTCCAGCAAAATCATTGCTCAGAAAAATAATCTTTTGGTATTTATAGTCAGTCATGGTTATATTACTACTCATAAACTTTTTAATAATCAAAATATTTTCGCGGACTGCCTGCGACTTTTACTCACGGATAAGTGAAAAAAAGAATATAAGTTGTGTTTATTGTATTCAAAAAGGTATAGATACTAAATTTAAATGTATTTACAAACCGATGAGTGATTGGTGTGTTAGTTTTGAAGAAGCAATGCCTTTAATCTGTAATATGTTGAATTTTAATGAAAATTCAACATTGGATAATAGGTGGTATAAAATACATACCTATGAATGTTCATTTCTTTGAAGAAGGCGATGGAAGGCAAATCCCAATCAAAAGTGTTAAAATACCGACATAAGTATTAGCAACCTCACAAGGTAAGTTCTTTTCAGATAGCCTTACGATACAAAGGGTGATGATGGATATAATGATACCCATTTGAAATAAGTATTTAATAAGTCGGCTGTCTGTCGGTCTATTTTTCATACAACAGCACGACCAGTTATCCTCTAATTCGTGCTCTACTTTTTTTTCCTCAGTCTTTAGTTCTACTTCAAGAACACGGGATTTTAACTCGGGAGTTAGTTCCCTATCTCGGACATGTCCGAGATTATCCATATCCATAATAGGTGGGGGTCTGTGAAGTCTGGTTGTATTATTAGCCATTTTCTCTAATTTCTTGTAGTATATTCATGAGATTTTTATTTTCTTTTTCTAAATTAACTACCCTATCTCGGACATGTCCGAGATTATCTGATAATTGTTGAACGGCCTTAATTAACGGGGCTATAAACTCGGAATAACCTATACCATAACCGACATCACCACTATCAATACATTTAACATCTTCTGGCTTAACACTCACACCTTTCAATTCGTATTCCGCTCTTTGCTTTGGACAGGGAACCATAATTGTTTCTTTTATAAAACCGCCAAAATCTAGCATATCCATTTCTGTTAGTATGTCTTCTAATTCTTGTGCTATTAAGCCAGTCCTACATTTCTTTTTGTCGTCAATCATACGATAGCAGATGGGATTTAACTTGTTGATAAAATCTAAGCCTAAGCATTCCTTTATATCTTCTTTTTTTCTCTTGTCTGAATATTGAATTGGATTAGACAATACCCATAATTGTCCATCGCTTGCTCTTAATGACATTAAAGCAGTATTTGAATTATTCTCCCATATGAAACCACTCGTTGAAGAACCATTTACTCTAAATCTAATAGAATAAGAAGTTAATCCTCCACCTCCTCCTGCTGGTGCTGTTCCTCCACTTAATGATTATTTGCCCCAGACTGGCTCATATAAATCCCCCAGTTTGAATCTCCAATGTCCCATACAAATATTCCTCTCGCATTCGTCCCGTCTGTTTGTCCTTGAATTGCTATTTTAGCCCCATTAGTTGATGCTGATGCCGTTGTTAGTGTGCCTGTGTATGTGATTCCCGCATTTGCCGTAATCAATCCTTTTGTCCATAAAGTCCCGTTTGCCCCGTTTAATGACATTAACAATTGCTCTGCTGAATTTTCCCACACAAAACCCATTGTAGAATCATTAGCAACCCTAAACCGAAAACTATACGAACTAAAATCATTTCCTGAAACGGCTAAACCATTTGCCAAACTTTTGCTAGCCCCACCAGATGCTGCATAAATTCCCCAACTCGTATTTGTCGTATCCCATAGAAATATTCCTTTTGCATTTGTTCCGTCTGTTACTCCCTGAACTCCTATTTTCGCTCCACTGGTATTCGTTGCTGATGTTAGTGTGCCTGTATATGTAATTCCCGCATTTGCCGTTATCAATCCGCTTGCGGTTGCCGTTGTTGTTGATATACCCGCATTTGCCGTTATTAATCCACTCGCGGTTGCTGTTGTTGTTGATATACCCGCGGTTGAAGTAATTGTCGTTCCAGTTATTGTTCCGCCATTTGTTATGTTGTTTGAATTCATATCTAAGGCACCATAAAACCGCATACCACCAGCATTGTTAAAACGGACAATGTCTGACGAAGCACTTTTATTATCCAAAAGTTTTGAAATATAAAGTCCCGCCCCTTTTACATCAGATGCTACATTCGTAAATACATAACCTCGTTGGTTCGCGGTTCCACTTGTAGCGGTATTTAGAGTAAATAAGAAATACTGATAATCTCCTGATGTCTGTGAAAAGAATATATCTCCTCCATTTTGGTTTAATATCCTCGCCCCATTATATGTTATATTTCCACCATTAGTGATAGTTTGATTATTAAAATCAGCATTGTTTGTTAAAGTTAGATATTTTATCGTAGTGCTCGCCCCATTGAATGTTTTACTTCCTGTTATGGTTTGGTCTGTTGATAGTTTTACATTTTGCCCGTCCAATGTGTCCGCATACCCTTTTGTCGCTCCGTCTGTTGATAATGTCGGAGTTCCAAGGTTGGCTATTTTGCTACTATTACAATCTAGCCCCGAAGCATTTACCCAACCGACAATCGCCCCATCAATAACGAAACTTACTTTTTTCGCATTTATTTCAAAGTTATAATTTACACCAGTGCCCATATCAAGGCATCCGATAGTTCCTATATTGGCTGTGGAGTTAAAAACCACGAATGTTCCTTTTGTTGTCGCATTCGTTGAATTTCCTGTTATTTCAAGGGCACTGCTAAATGTCTTAATTCCTGCTATGGTTTGGTTTCCTGTTAGTTTCACATTTTGCCCGTCTTTTGTATCAACATAACTTTTATTTGCTCCGTCCGTTGTTGCTGTTGGTGTGGCTAAGTTTGTTATTTTGTTGTTATTCAAAGATAGTGTAGTGCCAGTTGCGGTTATAATTAAAGTATTACCTGAATATAACTCAACATACGAACCAGTTATTTGTATCGGATACCAACTCGCAGTTGCTATTTTTTGTGCGGCAATCATTCCTATATTTGTCGCTGTATCAAAGGCAACACCGATACCATCAAAAGCGGTTGGAGCAGTAGCACCTCGCACTTCTATTGTTGAAGTAAATTTTTTATTCCCTGCTATGGTTTGGTCTCCTGTTAGTTTAACGACAGAAGTGTCAAGAATAGAAACATCAACACCATCAACAAGATTAACATTTGTTATACTTTGGCTTTTCATATCAATCCCCGCACTAGCATTTATTATGTTGCTGAATGTTTTGGTTCCTGCTATGGTTTGGTCTCCTGTTAGTTTGACGACTGCGGTATCAAGAGCCGAAACATCAATACCATCAACCAAATTTACATTTGTTATTGAAAATCCACCCATATTTAAACTACCCGTCATAGCCGTTGTCCCGTCCTTTGCTAGTTTCGTATCGGTATATGCTTTTGTTGAAGCATCGCCGTCGTAGAATGGTGCGGGCAATCCGCTGATTGCTGTCGTGCTGTTAAAATTTAAAACATTATTTGTCAATGTCATTCCACCACCTGTTGTTGGAGCAAAAAGTATAGAAGAACCGACAATAGTTAGTGGATAGCCCGTGGCTCCACCCGCATCCGACGAATAGATAGAGCCCATATTATTGTTGTAATTAAAGAATAACTTGCCAGTGTTTAATGGATTTGAGTCTTTTATGGCCAAATAAGTAGTAAATATTTTGTTTCCTGTTATGGTTTGGTCTCCCGTTAGTTTAACGACTGCGGTATCAAGAGCCGAAACATCAACACCATCAACATTACCGACATTTGCTACATTAAAACCCCCCATATTTAAATCTCCAAACATCATAGCGAGACCATCCAATCTTAGAAATGGAGAGTTTGTATTACGCCATTGGCCTGTTGAATAAATGAGCAGTTGGTTATCGGCGGGTGTGCCTGTAATCAAAACATCGCTGTGTGTATTAATTGAGCCGTCCACTGACACTTTATCATTATTGTCTTCATGCTCTGATATCCAAGTATCAACATCTTTGGTATTTAGTAAATTAACTCCCGTTATATTCAAATTACCACCCATACTAATGTTGCCGAATTCATCCACATTTATTGGAAATGTTTTATTTACCCAGTTTATTGAGTTATATGTTAGATAACTATTCATAGCAATTGGTGCTGTTATGACTACATCAGAGAGTGTATCAATTGAGCCGATTGTTGTATTTCTCCATTTACCATCTACATCATTATATGTTAAGTATTGCCCGACCGCTGGTGCGGATATGTTTGTGTCTATGAGATTGTATAGACTGGTTTGGTGCGGATTACTTGTATTGGAGCGGTGTTGAGTTGAGGCTTTAACTTCGTCGTTGTCCCTTACTCGTTGCTCTGTGTAGTATAAATTTTTTCCTTCTTTGACATCTGTTGTTGATTTTAAAGCGAGCCGTGTATCAAACCGCCCGTCAGTGAAATAAAGATTTACGGGTTCGGCATCTTCTGGCACTCTGTCTGTGTTTAAACCAATAATATTTGTGTTGGTAAGGTCTAAATTTTTTATGTCTAGACTATCAACGGCGATTTCTGACAAGCCCAAGAGTGATTTACATTGCGACATATTATATTAATAATTATTAAAAAATACTAAAATATATTAATCTTAGTATAGAATGCCGTCCGCAGAAGCAAGTCGTAAGAATTGGGGTAAGGCTGTGGAAAGTATTAAGAGTAAAAAGCAACATAAGGTTGAAATAGCGAAAGAGAAATTAGCAAAATGTAGAAATGCTTATGTTGGTGATGATGAAGAGATGGAGGAAAAGATAAACCGCATGGCCGAAATGGGTGTTGCTAGTGATATCATTAATGGAAAAGACCAAGATGATACACCAGAAGAAAGCAGTGAGAGCGATGAAGAATGTGATTTTACCGACATTATCGCTGAAAAGATGGCTAAGATGAAAATCAAAAGAGCGAAGGTAGAAACTAAGAGAACAAAGAAAAAGACTATTAAAAAAACTGAGCCTGAGCCTGAGCCTGATGAGAGCGAAAGCGAAAGTGAAGAAAGTGAAGAAGAACCTGTAAAGAAAAGTAAGGGTAAAAAGTCAAGCAGTGTAAGTGTAAAAGTATATAATCAATCTTCTGGTGGTGCTAAGAAAGAAAAAAATAATGATATTGAAAAATGTTTCTTAAAATTTTAATAATATATCATGGATAATAAGCACACAAATCAGCAACAACAACAAGAAACTCCTGAGCAGACTGAGAGAAAAGAAAAACTTGAAGAAGTGGCAGAGATACATTTTCAATCAAAGCCCGCTAAGATATGGAACACAATAACATCACCAGAAGCAAAACCACTAAGTCAAGTATTTATTGATTTAATGGATATGTCAAAGGTTGCGACAAAGAAAGGTAATGCTAACTATAATTTTGGATTAGTTGCTATAGATGTCTATAGCCGTCGTGGGTGGATTGAACCAATTAAAAATAAAACTACAGGCTATGTTTTGGAAGGGTTAAAAAAAATATTTACTAAAAAAGTTCCTGAAAGAATTACTTCAGATAATGGCGGTGAGTTTAAGGGTCAAGTCGCTGAATACTTCAGACAAAATAATATTGAACATAGAACAGCACAAGTGGGCGACCACAGAACAATGGGGATAGTGGATAGGTTTATTAGAACAATACGAAATGAATTAAACTTGATATGGGAATTTAATGAAAATTTTCAATGGGTTCCTATTATTCATGAGGTTGTTGATGCTTATAATAAAACATATCATACAACAATAAAGGCTATACCAGTTAATGTTTTTGAAGGAACCGAAAAAAACACTCAGGAAATCTACAGAAATCCTTTAATTAATGAATTCCCTAAAGGAACTAGAGTAAGAAAGGAATTAGAAAGAACTATTTTTTCTAAAGGTGACAAGCAATTCAGTAAAACTATATTTAAAGTCAAAGGCCGTAAAGGCTTCAAGGTTATTCTATCAGAAGAAGACTTAGTAAGACCGTCAGAATTATTAAAGACTAATGTTGAAGAGCACCATGAAGAAGAAGAACCGGCAGAGCAGTTGGCTGATAAAGTTAAACAAATTATTAAAGAGAAAAAAATATTAATTTGTTAAAATCACTTGAGATTAAACCGGAAAACATACGGAGTAGTCAAAGAACAAAAAAGAAAAAAGAAGTGTTAGATTTGTAATTTAATTACACAATCATACATCTTTGTTTTCGAAGTAGACGAAACCAAAAAAACCATTATTAGGCTTCTTCAGTTTGAAAGTAAGCCTTGTAAATAGTCAATGGGTCGAGGTCGTAATATGCACTGATTTTTACAACATTATCCATCAAACGAAAAAGTTTTACAGAGTTATCAGGATAGACTGCGAGTCTGTAGTCGGGAATTTGGTCAGACTTCAAAGGAGAATGGTAGCGATACATTGAAACCTCTGATCGGCCTTCCTTATTATCAACCCAGAATTTGCAATTCCTGCTTCTCTGTTAATCTCATAATAGTACGTGTTTCCTATTTCTGGAATAGGTACTACACCAGTTGGGCGCCCACGACGAACCTTCCTTTCCCTTCCAATTCCGAGCTCCCTCATTTTATTTTCAACATCAGCAACCTCAGGATCTTGAGCAGGTCGAACTTGTGCTTGTTCGCCAACTGGTTCCTCCGCTGGTTCTGGTTGTCTTGCTTGCTGAGCCATCACCTACCCACATATCAAAAAGCACAAAAACACATATGTGGGTAGTGCATTTAAGCCGTTCTAATCAATAAACTAATCAATAAACTAATATGTGCTTTTTACTGATGTATGTGTTTATATTGTCTTATGTGCGTGTGTGCCGTGTTGATTGATGAGAGGTGAGCGGGTAGGCAGGCACCACACAACACAAACAAGACCACTTAATTCTCCTCCCTCATACATCGATACATATTCCCACAATTTTCATTCTTTACATTAATGAGTTCTGGGAAGTGGTCTTCACTATATCTAATATAAGATTTGTTGAAAGAGAGACCTTCATTTTCTATTCCATTAAGTATCCTATCTTGGACTACTTTGGTAAATTCGTTTCTATTCTCCTTCTTCCACATGTTAAACATTTTCCTCTCCTTTTCAATCCTCCTTAACTCCTTCTTTCTATTCCTCTCGTATTGTCTATCCTCCTCCACATTGTCGCTTTCCTCATCAAGCCTTCTCAAAACTCTATTTATTGCTCTAATCTTTATTTCGTCTGGTCGTTTTTTCTCAACTAATAATTTTATCTCTTTATCGCTCTTATTAATTCGCTCCTCAGATATAATCTAATACTTTTTCAATCTATCTTTTCCAATCTTTTGAACAAGAAAATCCTCCACCCAATCCTCCTCCGTTTTATCACCTATGCCTATCAACCTCTCACTCATCTGGTTCTACTGCGACACTGCGACACCACGGCACCGAGGCGTCGCAGGGTTTGATGTTTAGGTAGTGAATGCTGATAATTATTTTTTCCTTTTGTTGTAGGACGAAAAACTTTGATGTTGTCCTACTTGTCTGCCTGAATTTATCGGTTTTTGGTGTGTGGTGTGGTTTCCTTTTTTTAACTTTTGGATGGCTTAATTTTTGACGGATCGGTGTGATTAGTTGCTTTGTGTGGTGGTTGGTGACTTATGTGATGTTGCTTTATGGTTTCTTATTTCATTACAATTGTTGATGTGAATTATGATTTGTTTTTATGTTTTGAGTTCATTTTTCCGTTTTTCTTATTGTGGATAACTTGTAAGACTAAGGCTTATTTGCTTATAAATGCTTTCTGTATTGTTTGTTTGCGAAATGAAGAGGAGAGCCGATTGAATGATTTTGATTTCTCCGGAGGAATGTATTGAAAAAGTGTGCCAAAGTGGCACCCTATACTACTTCTTTCATTTACATTTTAATTGTGTTTGTGGGCTGGATGGTTGTTTGTTTGTGTTTTTTTTGTGCGTTTGGTTATTTTTTTAGGATTACTTTGCCTTCTATTTTTTGCTGAGGGGGGTAGGGATGAATTTTTATGTTCACATTCCCAAAATCTAGAAAATATGATTTAATTTCCTTGCTTTTGCTTCGTTTCTCTTTTATCACTGTTTGTGGGTTGAATGGTTGTTTGTTTGTGTTTTTTTTTCACGCGTTTGGTTGTTTTTTTGGGGTGAATTTGCCTCGAAAAAACAACAAAACGCACACAAAAACATGAACAAACAAGCATCCAGCCCACAAACAGTGGTAAAAGAGAAGAGGAAGAAAAAAACAAGCAAAATAAAAATATGTTAGCAATGTAGACATAAAAAATTCAACCCCCCCTCCCCCCACCCTTGCAAAAAAATACACATACGCACTCCCATTCTGAAACTGCGGTTTGCGCCTGGACTTGGGTGGGGCAACTACGAGCTTGGTATCGTCAATAATTAATTTTCCAAACGACTTCACAAACGCGTTCTTGGCAAGAACCACAAGAGTGGCCAAAACACCATCAATTGCTTTGATGTCCACGATTTGGCGGTGGTCACTGTATTTCGGGTTAGTAACATCTACTTCTTGTACAGTTTTTTCAAATACTTGAATTACCTCCAAAGGCAGAAAAAAAACCACAACAAAAGCCATCCAATGACATGGTCGGGAAGCGAACTCTGAGTTATTGACGTTTGTGAGCGCGTGCTTTTACTTCCAGCTGTTGTTTCATGGCATGACTCCCACAAAAACCACGAACTCTTGCCCTCTTGCGACAGCCTTCGTCTCGACACTTGTTACCCTTTACCATTTTCAGAAAAAATAATAATGATAATGACAATAATAATAATAATAGGCTTCCTGAGACTATAGCATCAGATCCAGATCCTGGACATGTGCCTCCATTGGGTCACCGGGGTCAGCCGATCCCAACGCATTGTCAGAACACCAAACAGACATAGCAGCAACAGCAACAGCAGGGGCAGATGGGGGCTGTGAAGTGCATGAAGAGCTAGATGCGAGGGTGTTAGCTGAAGAGAAGAACTCGGAGACACTACGCTGCGCTCCCGAACCCCTCTCTCTAGCCAGGACGTCCACACTGCGCGGACGGCCGCGCCGCGCAACATCAACGTCACTTGGGGGAGAGGGTGGGACAGAAGCTGATGGAACCTCAGTGAGGTCAATCACCTCCTCGCCCCCATCCTCCACCCCAAGCTCCTCCCTTTTACCCTGCCTAGCAGACCAACACTCAGACACATATGATCCAAACAACACATCCAACTTTGGAGGGGGACGCAACGCTGTAACCCCTAACAACGCAGCAAGCCTAAAGTTACTGCGGAAGCGCGACTTCCCCTGAAAAAGCTTACAAAACAATCGTGATTGATCCACATGCGACATATCATCCCAACCCTGCCGCACAGAGCCCTCCCGCTCCCGCCCAAGCAACACTTCCTCCACCACAACCTCACCACCTACGACCTCACCACCCTCCTCACTCCCTCCATCCCCCTCAGCACCCCTCACAGCCATGCCACCGAGCCTCTGGATACTCAGCAACAGCTGCTTACGTCTCCCCTCATGCATGGGGCAATCCCATAAGAAGTGCGCAAGGGACTCATTGACATCATCATGACAACAGAAGCAGCGAGGGGACATGCCACTGACCAACTTGCTGCGGTACAACCGAAGGCGGTTGTTGCAGCTGAGCAACCTTCTCCGAAGCAGATTATAATGCGCATCATCAAGGGCTACCCATCTTGGGAACTCCTTAGTTCCAAAGACTTGTCTTAGGATGACTCGCAGGCCATCAGTAAGATCGCTGCCTGCCTCTCGCTTCTCCCACATCAGTTGCTGCACCATCTTGACGTCCTGCTGAAGGGCCCACTTGTCCACAGTCAAACACCAACCCTCGAGGTCCTTCTCTGAGCTATTTAGGAGCTCCTGAAGCCCTTGTTGTAGATCCATTGAGTCCCTGATAGCGCCTTCGGCCTCCGCAGTCCAGTCGGATTTGACTTGAGATGCGATGACAGGAAATCGCTCCTCCGGTAGAACACGCAGCCGTCCATAGAACTTCAGTTGCGCCGCCGCCGCAAACGCTCCGCACTCAAAGAGCGCGCCAGAAAGAGTGTAATCCACTTGCTTGTCTTAGGGCTGATGCCGAGAATCATCCTCATGGGGCGCAGCATTGCTGCCTCCAGCTTGGTGAGCTGCGATACGGGTGCACGCCAGACATCGAAGGCGTACTTCAGCTTGGCCCCCACAAGTTGATTCCAGCACATGAGACGATACCTAGCTTGTATCTCACCTGCACACCACAACGAGTACCAACCTGCGGTGGCGACTTCAGTGACACGCGTAGCCCGCAGGGCCTGCTCCTTCCACTTCAGGTCGTCAGTGATAACCACTCCCAGGTACTTGTACTGACTGGTGACACAAAGCTTCTGGCCGCGAAACCACACCACAGGCTCACCTCGCTCCCTGATACTTGGTCGTTTCGCCTTGCTCGACGTGTAAATGGGCATGATTTCCGTCTTGCCGGGCTTCAAGTTGACTTCCAGCCGGTAATCTTCCGCGAACTTGGCCACAACATTGACCATCTTCTGGAGCTCGGTGCGACTGTGAGCGATGAGGGCCACGTCGTCCGCGTATAGAAGTGCCTTGATGTCGTTCAGCCGCTTCACATCCATGATCTTCAGGGCACTCGCCAGCCGATCACACAACTCATCCATAAAGACGTTTAAGAGTGTGGGAGAGAGAGGGGACTCCTGTTGGACCCCTACACCCTCCAGTACTTCGGGGGTGAGTACTCCATCAACTAGCACTTGCGACGAAGTCTGCTCGTAGCACCTGCGTAGCGTGCGCCAGAACTTGCCCCTTACACCCAGCTTCCAGAGCCTCTCATGTAGGCCATCTCTCCAAACAGACGGGAAAGCCTTGCGTAGATCGACGAACAGGATATACGACTCCCGCTTCTGCAGCTGACGCCCCTTCAACCTCTGCCAAAGGGTAAAGACCTGATCCGTAGTGCGACGCCCCGGGCGGAAGCCTCCCTGCTCTGGACGTAGCTTATCCGGGCCATCCACGAAGAGCGTTAGACGAGTAGCTAATAAGGATAGATACAGCTTACCAATGCAACTAATATTCGAGATATCCCTCCAGTTGTCAGGATCCGTTGGATCCCCACCCTTGGGGATATTGACGATGATTCCCTTGCCCCAAGCTTTTGGAGTCCTCTCGGCTTCTCGAATCCAGTTGAAGTACTGCGTTAAGTAGCCATTGATGTAGGCGCCGCCATACTTGAGCATCTCGTTCTTCACTTTGTCCTCGCCACAAGCTTTGTGGTTATTCAGGGCACGTTGCCTTGCAAGGACCTCCTCTTGCGTGAACGGCTTGTCCAGCTCTTCGCAAGTGTCTTCACCTACTTCGTGCTCCTTCATAGCCCGGGCCACCTCATCTCTGAAGCGATCGTTCCAGTGGAACTGCCGCTTAGCTTCGGCTTCCTCCCACTCCAGCGAGCCTGCTTCTGCACAGCACTCCACCACAACGCCGCACTTGCCGGATTTTCCCGTGGCTTCACCGAATTTTTCCGAAATTCCTCCCACCGAGCGACCTTTTCCGGCAGCGTACACGCCAGTGAGCCATCCTCCCTTTGCACCGGCGCGGAGACCTTCGTTCTGCATGCCCCGCCAAGCGGCTTCGCGAGTAGCCAAAAGCGCTTTGAGGATTGCTCGCGTTGACATTTGACCGCTTCTTCCTGCACTTGCTTGAAGGAGGCGGACTTCTTGGCCCGAGTTGCCTTCCGAATTCGCTTGCGGAGACGTAGCCAATTCAGACGGGCTTCCGCATTCGATTCATCCCTCTGTATGCTGCGTAGGCCTCCCGGCGCTGTTGAATGAGATCCTTTAGCTCCCCATCGAACCAATTGTTGGTGAAACGGGGTCGTATACATCTGGAGCCAAGGACCCGGTGCGCCGCCATTCGGAAGGACTGCGCCACTCGCTCGGTGACGTCATCTACCACCCGTTGGCTGTCGGCACCACCCGATAGGTCAAGCTCAGGCAGCTGATGCACTCCAAGCTTCTGTAGGCAATGCTGGAATACGTCATCGAACTTGTGTTATCATTATATATTCATATAATTATAGTTCTTCGGATATCCCTTCAAGTTGTAGTTTACACATCAGTAAAAGATAAAATAATTTCTACTTCAAGTCCGAAGTTAAATCATTTTATTTAAGTTTATATATAATCATTCATATTTTCTATATTTACCGTTAATTACAGTAACGACCGGCAATAATGTTTTTCATATCACTTCCAATATATTACCATTTAACATTGTCAATTTCATTTCTGTCAACTAACAATATTTAACGAATCTACCGGCCAGAATTCCCTGTAACTTCTTCCCTCATTACACCTAATTCATGGGATGATTTGCCTAATCATATGATTGCACGACAGTGCGATCCATGTTACTTAAAGGTTATATAATACGTATCTAGCACGCGATGATACGTATCGATAGAACCGCATTCACATGATAGACAAATCGGTTTCCGTATCTTGTCGAGATCACAAATTAAACTGCTGTAGGTATCTGAAGTACTGTTTGATGCAGGGATGAGTGATTATTAAGTCTGTTCCGTACCTTATCTTTAATTAAGTGGATACATAGTTATGGCAACTTGTCGCGTAGATAAATCCAGCGCTTGCTTCGCAGCGTGATCATTACCCGAGACACCAGCACCAATAAGCTTATCAACACGAAAGGACCTGTAAGGCTTCGCAGCCCGCTTTGGTCGGCGCTGGCCGCTCCACGTCAGTTCGGCCCATACTGCCTTGTGGTCCGTATCAAGATCATCTTCGCATACTCCGAACTTTGCTCTAGATGCCAAGCCAGGCGACGCGCAGATGTAATCGAGGAGGTGCTTGCCTGTGCCCATGCCGCGCTGCTCACGCCGGGACCACCAGTAGGACCCTTCCACTGGGCATGAGAAGCCGCTCAGATTTCGCAGGCCCGTAGCGACGAGGACAGCCGCGAGTCTCTTGCCGTTCTCCGAACGTACCGGTGCTCCCTTATCATCGACCTCCCCATGCTGACCGACGATGCCCTCCTCTTTTCGGCTGCATGCCGGCCCGAGCTTCGCGTTGGCATCCGCCACCGTGACCACAAGACCTTTGGCTCCAAAAAAAGCTATAGCTGCCTGCCAGGCCGCATACGCCTCTGACGACTCTTCTTCCTGCGTTTCCTGGGGAAAGTAGCCGTTGCCCACATAGATATCCTGAGCGCCGGTAACACCCGAGGCGATACGCAGCCACACTTGCTGCCGGTGGTCGACGGGGGCTGACACCAGGTTGCAATACGGACCAAGGAAGTTAGCCACCGCGAATAGAACCCCACCCTTGCAGCGATTTTTCTCGCTGACCTCCGCAGGTTTTCCAAAAATCCTGAATCCATCCAGGCTGCATTTGGTTCTTGCCCATGCGGTGCTCCTGAGCCCCGATGACTAGCCAGCCCTCGTGCTTGTAGAATGATGCCCATTCCGCCGTGCCTACGTTGTCGTATCCCGTTTTACCCTGCCAGTTGTGACTCGCGACGAGTAGCTTGAAGCCGGTATCGAACTGCTTGGAGCGGTGCTTCTTGGCTCGTTTCCGGACCCGACGGCCGCGCTTGGCTTCCGCCCTCGTGCTGCCCCCCTCTGCAGGTGCTTGCGCAGGTTGGTCCCCCACTGCACTGGCCGCCGAATGCAGGGGCACCACCTGCACATCAGCACACTCAGACACACACTCAGGTGCATCGGCAGCCAATATCGAAGACACCACCTGCACATCATCAACATATTCTTCGTGCAGAGGCAAGACGCGACTGATATCCCGTCGCAGCTTCCTACTTCCGGACCGCCGCTTCCCCACGCAGATGGATGCGAATAAGCCTTCGGACACGTTCCCTGTCCCTCAACCTGAACCCAAGGGCCACATTGACCCCTCTGCCGAAGAATTTGAGATGTTTGAGTTGCTGCAACGCCGTCTGCCTGCTGTCATCGTCCTCGTAGACCAGCTCCAGGTGACGAGACATTCGCTGGCCTTGCCACTCCATTACCGGGACCACCAGACCAAGACCGCTCATTTTCGAGGCGATCTCCTGTAGATTGGCGCGTTCTGAGAGCCCCCAGACAATCAGATTACGCCCGTCCTTGTCGTACCGATCTACCCGCCGGTACCGTCGAGGCGGCGGTGCCATCTGCCATACAGCGCCGCTCGCCTTAATATGTTGAAGCGCCGACCCGTGTGCCAGGTTTGGGGAGGAAGGATGAGGCGCAGCTAAGATAGCCTCTCCACGTGGTTCAGGAATTCCGTCATATACGCGAGCCCTCATCCTCCCATCCTGGGACATCGGGCCAGAGCCCGTCGAAGAGGCATTCCCACGGGGATTGTCCAGGTCTTCGGCGATTCTACCTTGTCCCATAAGGGCCACAGTGGTAGCTCCGTGCTTCGCGTATTTGTAATCCATTGAGAGTAGTAGACGGCCAATGTCGCTGGCCATCACCGCCGCGCCTCTTTACGCCGAGGAAAGCGCCCGTCCATGCAAATAGCATCGGCGGTATCTGCAACACACACTACACGCATTTTCGCCGGTGTCACTGGACGCTGCCGCGTCGCTTCGTGCCCTTCGGCGCCCGCCAGCACCCCCAGCGTCGCCAGAACCTGCCTCACGCACTACACACACTCTCCATCGCATCGCCAACGCCTCTACTCTCATGCCTTATGGACTTTCAGCTGCTCCTAACAATACACATCATGAGGTACGGGTGTCCCCGAGTGGAGCCAGATCGGACGGCGTGCCGCTGAAACTCCTTCCCCCACGTGGGTATAGAAGGCGCGAACCTAGCGGTACCTATAGGGTCTTACAGACAAGTATAGTAATCCCAGCCGAAGCTGCTCAGTTAGAAATGCAACGGTGGAGGGTGTGAATGCATTGGGCAAGGCACGGCAACGCAGCAAGGCACTGGCAAGGCATTGGGACCGACTGAAGCCCCTCTCCAACGTGCGCTCATCATGTGTTCCAGTTAGGCAACCCCGAAGAAGCGAAGATAGGGAGGAGACAAAACCCAGATAGGATGAAGATAGGATTAACATGAGGCCGAAATGGAGTCGAGTTGGAACAGGCCAACTCGGCCCCATCTCGGCTCAATGTGAATCCTATCTTCAACCCATCTCGGTACTGTTTCCTCCCAATGCTCACCTCAACAAGATGGAAGCCCCCAGGCATTTACTCTGCAGGAAATTCGGCGAAAATGGGCTAACCAGGAAACCAGACCCAACCCAACAGAAGAAAAACGAGCCAACCAACAATCCAACAGACAACCCTACAACCTGCCTGGTCGAACCCCTACCGAGTAAATGCCCAGTTGAGAGTTGCGCATATCCCGGTGACCGCCCTCCCCAAGCGGTCACCTTCGTTGGGAGAGGCCCAACCACCTCCTCTTCCCGTGAAGTGCACTCTTGTGCCCCCCTCCAGAATAATAATAATAATAATACTATATCTGAGGCGTACTGATGCAGCTAATGGCATATCCTCAACGGACATAAGCCTCCAATACCCTTGTTAGAGGTCCTCCACGCCCCCGTGTCAGTCTCTCGCCTGATGATCGGAACCACCGATGGAGCTCCTGAGGGCAAGACTGCACTAAGCCGAGGTTATTCCGCAGTCCCAGCAACCTCTTGCAAGACGTCACCGAATGTGCAAGTGCATACACCCAGCGCGGTTGCTAGAGCTGCCTCGAAACCCCACAATAATAATAATAATAATAATAATAATAATAATAATAATAATAATAATAATAGTGCTTCTCTGTCAATGGCTGATGCAAATCTGCACATGCGCCTCCATCGTCTCACCCGTGAGGGGAGTTTGAAGAATTGACGATAGGCTCTAATGACACCCCCGCATGGGCAGTTCCAACACTTCCAGACGGACCGGTATGTTCAATGAAAATACTGGTGGCACCGACGGGAATCGAACTGGCGACAGGGCCCAGATGGTAGAACTTGACCACTGGGCTATCACGGTGTCGAAATAATGATAATAATAATAATAACTCAATGTCACGACATCTTCCTACTGCTTGAGCATCCAAAAGCTCGAGCATATCTTAAAAACTGTAATTAAATTTAGTTACATAACATAAAGGTTGAATCTTTAGAAGGTTTCACAACTGGGTAAATTTGATAAGATCTTATAAGATCAGGATCTCTTCGAATACATTGGCTGCAATGTCGCGGAAAGAGTAGCTTCTGGCTTTCTGTTTTCTTGAACAACTTCCACACAAGAAGTAAGGAGTATATGTCTCCCAAAATATGTTTCCAGCAATCAGTATAGCATCAACACACTAGTACCCTACAGGTTTTTATAAGCAACACTCCTGAAACTTTCATTTCCAGGATTCACACCTGCATGCATGCATACATATATACGCACCATATCCACACAAGAAATAAGGAGTGTATGTCTCCCAAAATATGTTTCCAGCAATCAGTATAGCATCAACACACTACCCTAGAGGTTCTTATAAGCGACACTCACTGAAACTTTCATTTCAGGATTCACACCTGCATGCAAGCATACATGTGAGGGAGAGGCAGGGTTGGCGAGGAGAGTGTGTTAGTGAAGTGGGCAATGTAGGTTGGAGGCTGGAAGGTGGAGGTTGGGCTGGGGTACGTTGAAAACCGGTGTTTTTCTACCTGTATCTGAGAGGCTACCTCGACCTAAGGCGGGGCAGTGTGAGGGAGAGGCAGTGTTGGTAAGGAGAGTGTGTTTGTCAAGCGGGCAGTGTAGGTTGGAGGCTGGAAGGTGGAGGTTGGGCTGGGGTACGTTGGAAACCAGTATTTTTCTACCTGTACCCGAGAGGCTACCTCGACCTAAGGCGGGGCGGCGCGAGGGAGAGGCAGGGTTGGCGAGGAGAGTGTGTTAGTGAAGCGGGCAGTGAAGGTTGGAGGCTGGAAGGTGGAGGTTGGGCTGCGATATGTTGAACAACAGTGTTTTTCTACCTGTACCTGAGAGGCACCTCGACCTAAGGCTGGATAAATGTGCAGTAATTTCGTTAGGCTCGTTTTGGAACAGAGAAATGCCAAAAAGTACGAAAAGTTGGTGTTGGTAATTTTTGGACTGCGAACAGGCCCTACTCCACCCAGGTTACCGTGACGGTGCAAGTGTTGGCCGCAAGGGATAAATGGTAAAGTAATTACGTTAGGCTTTTGTCCTGAACGAGGAAATGCCAAATTGTTAATGTTTCCTGTTGTAGCGTAGCTTGTGGAAGTTGGTGTTTGGAAGTAATAAGCATGACATTGGATTCGGAAGTTGCACAGGGGAGCTAAAAGGCAGGGTAGGAGGTACGTGTTATGTTGTACGTGGTGTTGGTAACTTTTGACATGGAACAGGTTCTACTCCTCCAAGTTCACAGTGGCAGTGCAAATATTGGCCGCAAGGGAGAAATGCGCAGTAATTGCGTCAGGGTTTTGTCCTGAACGAGGAAATGCCAAAAGTGAGTAAAGTGGATGTTGGTAAATTTTTGACATGGAACAGGTTCTACTCCTCCAAGTTCACAGTGGCAGTGCAAATATTGGCCGCAAGGGAGAAATGCGCAGTAATTGCGTTAGGGTTTTGTCCTGAACGAGGAAATGCCAAAAAGTGGGTGAAGTTGGTGTTGGTAATTTTTTGACATGGAACAGGTTCTAGTCCTCCAAGGTCACAGTGGCAGTGCAAATATTGGCCGCAAGGGAGAAATGGTAAGTAATTGCGTTAGGCTTTTGTCCTGAATGAGGAAATGCCAAAAAGTGGGTGAAGTTGGTGTTGGTAATTTTTTGACATGGAACAGGTTCTAGTCCTCCAAGGTCACAGTGGCAGTGCAAATATTGGCCGCAAGGGAGAAATGGTAAGTAATTGCGTTAGGGTTTTGTCCTGAACGAGAAAATGCAGAAATTTTTCATTGTCCCTGTTGTAGTGTAGTTTATGGAAGTTGGTGTTTGGACGTAACAAGCATGACGTTGTAACTTGTTGTGGAGGTGGCACACGAAAACTAAAAGTCTGGGCGAACTGCGAGCTGTACTGTAAACAAGGCGCAGGCGACCTCGACCTAAGCGCCGACCTCGGCCTAAGTCAGGAAATGTCGTGGTGGGTGTTACGTGTGGTGGGAAGTGTGGGGGAAGAAGTCGTGGTGAAAATTTGGGGCGGGAGGGAGCAAGTCTGGGCGAGCTGTACTGTAAACAAGGCGCAGGCGACCTCGACCTAAGCGCCGACCTCAACCTAAGTCAGGAAATGTCGTGGTGGGTGTTACGGGTGGTGGGAAGTGTGGGGAAGAAGTCTTGGTGAAAGTTTGGGGCGGGAAGGAGCAAGTCTGGGCGAGCTGTGCAGGAAATAGGGTGCAGGTGACCTCGACCTAAGCGCCGACCTCGACCTAAGTCAGGAAATTTCTTGGTGGGTGTTACGTGTGGTGGGAAGTGTGGGGAAGAAGTCTTGGTGAAAGTTTGGAGCGGGAGGGAGTAAGTCTGGGCGAACTGCCCTGGAAACAGGGTGCAGCCGACCTCGACCAAAGGGCCCACCTCGACCCAAGGTGAATCTGACCTGGGAATCCGACCTCGACCTGAACAAAGAAATGCCAGAAAGTGGGTAAAGTTGGTGTTTGTAATGTTTTGACAGGGAAGAGGCTCTACTCCTCCAAGGGCACCGTTGCAGTGCAAGTATTGAGCCCAAGTGATAAATGGTCAGTAATTGCGTGAACTAGCATCCCGAGATGTCCACAGAAAGTATCGTAGAGGATCACACCACTGCGTTACTGTACCTGACATTGAAGGTACCAAAGGCAATCCTTGATGAGGGATTAACTGCCAAAGAGTTGAAAGCCGGAATGGATAAAGAGATCGAAGCTCTAAAGTCTTTTAACATTGATTACACGTGGGTAAGCCCTAAGGAAGCGAGAGAAAAAGGAGTAAAAGTAGTGAGACTAACATGGGTACATAAAGTCAAACTAGACGAAAAAGGACGTAAGTTCATTAAGTCAAGGTTAGCTTTACAGGGAGATATGCTAGAGCCAGGAGTTAGCTATAACCCAGATCAATTGTTCGTACCCTGCGCTGCGCATCGCTCATTACTCTTTTTATCTAAGCTTGCAGCATGGCATGGACATAAGCTATACGGTATAGACAAGTTCAAAAATGCTTATCTAAATGCACGAATGCATGATCCTGTTTATGCTTATGCACCTGATGGATAGACAGTGAAGAGCATGAAGGCATGATATGGAGAGTAGATGGAGCTCTGTATGGCGCGCCGCAAGCTGGTAGGAGATGGTATGAGATCTTAGCCCCTAAGTTAGAGGAATTAGGATTCAGGTTACTAGATTCTGATTTATGTATGTTTGTTGAAAAAGATAAGCAGATAAGAGATGCTATCATTGGTATTTTCCATGTAGATGATCTTATTTTCTCAGCTCCTAACGAACAAGCGTATGACCGTTTCGCTAGTAAGCTAGAAAAGTTTTATCCTCTTAAGCGTTTGGGAGTGGCTAAGGAGTTTAAAGGGATAGAGATAGTTCAGGAAGGAGGACGCATTTTATTGCATCAGATTAAGTATCAGAAACAGATTTTAAAGGATGTAGGATATGCCGATGTCAGACCAGTTAGTACTCCTAGTGCAGAACATGAGCCCGAACCCATGGCAGAGACAAGCACACTTAGAAAACATTCAATTCCTAATTTGGTAGGTAAACTTTTGTTTCTAAGTAAGATGACACGTCCAGATGCAGATCAAGCACTGAATGCAGCTAGCGTGATGCAAACAGTAAATCCAGGACTTGCCTATGCTTTACTAGGTAGGATATTCAGATATCTGAAAGTTCGTATCGTGGTATTGCATTTCACGGGCCTAAGTCGTTGCAAGAAGGAAGGACGTACCCCAAAATTACGTTGTGGCCAGATGCTGCGCATAAGGTCTGTAAGAAAACCGGAAAGTCACGTACAGGTTATGTAGTGCTTTGGGGCCGGGTGGAGACCCGGCAGCTTGGTTATCGAAACGACAGACTAGAATTGCACTAAGTTCTAATGACGCGGAAATTTTCGCAGCAGTAGAGTGCATACGGGAGGGATTGGCTATCAGAAACATCACGGAAGAGTTAGGTATAGCACAGAAAGGGCCGATAGAGCTTTATGAAGATAACGCACAGACTATCTTAGCAGCAGAGAGGGGAATGTCAGGACCACGTAGTAGTACTAAACACTTAATACCCTTAGAACTGCATTTCATTCATTATGCACAGAGAGACAATAAGATTAAGTTTGTAAAGGTAGGAACTAAGAAACAAATTGCAGGCGTACTAACCAAACATGTTCCTAAAGACCAATTCGAATATCTCGTTAGTAAATTTATGGTAACACTTGATCCATAATTTTACATCTCAAGTCTGCAAACTGACACAAAATACGCAAAGCCAACTCATGTTGTTCTTTTGTGAGTTTTCTCTCTTTGAAGTGTGCAGGAAGTGTTTTGCGCAGGTAGTTGAGCGGCATCTTTTGGCGTCGTTCCCGTCGAAGTGAAAGTCGAGAGTGAATGTGAAGCGCGTGGATCGATAGAACCACCATCGGTCACATTGCAATGAGAGCGGGAAAGGACCTGAGCGATCAGAGCCGACTATGCATCGAGTAGTTTTATTTCAGCGAAATGGCATTATTTACTAATTATATGTGACTCAGCGAGTCAGTAATGTAATTTAGCTACGTACGAGTTTAACCAACTTGGAGGACCTATGAGGAAGCCTTAATCGACTTGATCGAGATGTCAGCTTGGCAACGAGGCGGTAACAGCGGATTAACAGTGTTGGTGATTTACGAGTTTTGTGACAGAACACCATCTTGGAATGGAGGCCATTATCGCATTTGCAATAGTTATTAATCGTAGACGTATTGTTTGGTAATTTACAATATCGACATAGAACTAAGGAGAAGCGTTGGTAGGATAACTACGTTTTTACTTTTAGTAATTACTTTGTGACTGGTAAGTAATTTATTCGTATAGTAGAATGACCGTATAGTTCTAGTCAATAATTGTAACGGACGTAACGGTCCATATTGGCATTCAGGATTGGACAGTGACCATTGAGTAATAATTACAGTCGTGCGGACTTTATTTCAGTTTCATTATTACCTTTGAGTTTGTCAGTTCTGCTATCTACGTGCGGATTAAAAGTGTCGATTGGTATCGTGGCTTCTAACGGAGTCTCTCAGCAAACCGGCGTCTAAGGTATTAGGTCCGTGAGTGACCGGGTATTTACCTAATCATCGTAGCGAACTCTTCGTTAGCAAGCCTTCCGCACGCCCCGATAAGACGCTATAAGTCAATAAAGTCTACCAGATCTAACGTTCACGCTACAAGGCTCTATAACCTGTGAGATTAACTTAATAATCTGCCGTATACTAGCTATAGCCTACAGTAGAAACTTTATTGAGAAAAGGGCGCCAAGGGAAGGGCGCAAATACTAACTAGGCCGGACATACAATAAATAATGGCTCTAACGACACACATCACATATGCTGGACCATACTGACCTAATTAATATATTAATAGGTCTAACATCTCGGCTGTGCGATACATGGCCACCTAGCTTCCTACAGCTCGACGTCAGCTCCCCGATATCAATGCATCGCTACTGCGCCTCAATTGTCTCAGTCCCGCTTTCGCATCCCGATATCCGGCCCCGGCTGATCTCCATCTGCAATGCGCTACACATCGACCGCCACACTTCTTTTTCATCTTCCACTGTCGTTTAAAGAGACCTATCTTTCTCAGAAGTTTTCTCCTTTTCCTTTTTTAGCGAGACAAGTCACTGACTTATCGTTAGTCAACGTGACTCATTCTGTACGTAACTTTACTCAACCGTTAGGTCTGGGGGCATTGGACAATTAATTAGACCCTTCCTCCTCAAATACGTCAGTATTGCTATTTGGTACGTTAGCCTTTTTCGTTACGGTTAGTAGTGTTATTAGTTATTAATACAGTCATTTAGAGTACCTTTTCTGGTACTGGTGGCACTAGCTTTTTACCATTACCATTATTGCACATATCAGGCCGTTTCGTGGGTCATTTTCTGGAGGTACATCTTTTGTGTGACGTCGTCAGTTGGACTGGCGGGAATTGTTCAGTATTGTTAAATTCTTTTACGTGGGAAGAAGTTGGCCGTAGGAGGGGGACGCCCCGAGTTCCGGTCACCGTTTGCAGAAGTCGCGAGGGTTTTCTCCCAACGGGTTATGAGCCTTGGAGCGTGACCTGTGCAACGGATCGCAGAGGAGAACCCTCGTTAAAGGGGTGAGGGGTCCACCTTAAGTGACCCCATTACAGGAAAGTGCGCATTTTCAATTGTGTGGCTAAAGCTGATCACTGTAGACACTACCCACGCTCTGCTTTGCTGGTGTGCAGTGCAAGAGCAGGTGGGGGACAGGACAGAGAGCAAGACACCGAAGCGTGCAGGGCGCAGGGAGGGTGAGCATCCTAAAGGGTGTGGTGCTTTTGTCAGCTCGGTGACGTGGCAAGTTGTGATTGATTGCCGCGGTAACTGGGGGATTGAGCACCCCTGGCCCACGGGGCACAACAAGTTACAAAGCCAAAGTACAAAGCAGTAGGTCTGTTGTGATTGCTTGCCATGGTAACTGGGGGATTGAGCACCCCTGGCCCACGGGACACAACAACCTACATTACAAAGTTACTGTTGAGCAGTAGGCCAGTTATGATTGATTGCCGTGGTAACTGGGGGATTGAGCACCCCTGGCCCACGGGACACAACAGCTTACCTTGCTAAGTTCTTGTCGCATTCTTACTGCATCATTGCATCTACTCCTTGTATTGCTGTAGTGACTGTGTGAGGAGTGAGAGAGAGGTGTGGTGAGGGAGTGATCTCTGAAGAACCGTGCGTAGGACACGAGGGGAGGAACGAAAGGTGAGTGCTTAGGTGGTTGTACCAAAACAATTACAAACCTAGGTAGGTTGAAGAACTGACTTTGCAGATAGAGCTGCTAGTAGGTGGAAAGCTATCATAGGTGGTAGCTAAGGTAGCCTCAGTGTAGTTTGAGCATTAGAGTCAGTGGTAACACACGTGGTTGAAGAGAGAGAGAGAGAGAGAGAGTAAAGGGTGTGGACAAGCAAAACACTATTCTGTGTATTGTGTGTGTGAGTCTGCTCGTGGCCTCTGTTGTGTTCTCTCTGTGTGGGTGTGTGTGTGGTTGCTTGCCTGTGTCTGTGCCATCAGAACAGAGTAAGCATAGCGTGACCCTATCTCTATTTGGCAAGTAGAGAGCATAGCTGTGTGCTGTGTGTAAGTGTGTGTGTGTGGAGCATGACACTGTGTCTGTTCGAGACTGACGGTGGTTAGAAACGACTACGAGTAAGACAGACAATAAGATTACGTTCACCTGCAAAGAGGCATGGATCCTATTGCATAGGCAGGTAGTGCAAAGCTGTAATGCTAAGGCCCCTAAGGAAGTGCTGCAGGGTGCTGACGCCCACAAACAATATGTACATCGCGAAAACGTATTAGGGATACAGCTTAAGGGTAGAGAGGTGCCCCCCTTTATACTAGCTTGGGAAGAGATAGCATAGTGGAATGATTGGGCTGACTTGGACGAAGAAGTAGTAAAGGAATACTTCGAGGACAAAGCCAAGGGTCTACTCGCATGTGGCCTATGCCCAACCCCAAACCGGAAGCTCCAAACTAGGGGTAGAGGAAGACAAGGAAACCCCAGTCAAGCGTTACAAACCGGTTTGGGCAGTCCGAAAGATAAACCAACCACTGAGACTGAAGAGGGAAAGGAGGAGGAGGAAGATGAAGACCGGCACCCCTCTGACCTCTACTCTAGTGGGTATGCTAGCACTGACAAACCTAGGCTGTCAACTGGCAAGGGCTCAGACTTAGAGGGCGACAGCAAGAGTGGGGCCTCCCGAGGACAGACGGACCCCTCTAAGGTCAAAACCCCACTAGGGGTGCTGATCGTGCTGTCGCACTGACACGACAGGTAGTGGCCTATGACGCTAGTGTACTTGCTGAGATGAGCAAGCAAAAGGAGAGGTGTTCCATATCATCTCTGACATGCTCGGGGGTGAAGCGAAGAGCCTGGTGCGTGACTTAGCTGATCCGGAGAAGCTGACCTTTGGTCAAAACCCTAAAGCACTGTGGGACAGACTGCTATTCGGTACAAGAAAGCCGACCCCTCTGATGTTCAGGACAAGGTGAAGGAACTGAATGACTTCCTCTTTACGAGTAAGCAACAGTACGTCGGTCAGTGTGTAGACTTGAACGCTAGGAGAGACTGGTTGGCTGATTATGGCCAAGCCCCAACCGATGACCGAATGCAGCAAATAGTGAAGGATGCGTTAGTGGACCCAAAGCAAATCTGACTCTAGGGTGAAGAAAGCATGGCAAGTCTGGGTTGAAATGGCTGAACTGAACCGAAAGCAGTTCAAGTGGGACTTTGCCTCCTGGTGGAGGTTCGTGCAAGATCGTGCCCTGGAGCTAGACAAGAAGTTTGACCGGGTCAAAGTGACTAGTTCCACAGAGAAAGGTTTGGCAGCTCGCAAGGCCAGAAAAGGGAAACCCAAGGACGAGTGCTGGCTCTTCAGCAAGGAAGGGAAATGCACTCGTGGGGCCTCCTGCCGTTACCTCCATGTTGGAGGGAAGGTGAGAGGGGTGTGTTCCTTGTGGGACAAACAGGGGGGGGTGTAGATGGGCCGACAAATGTAGGTTTGAGCATGACCCCACTAAAGCCAAGAAGACCCCTACCAAACCGGCAGACACCCCCAAGGGGGAGAAAGGCAAGAAGAGGAGAAGAGCAAGGGGCCAAAGTGCTTTAACTGCTTTGAAAAGGGGCACATCGCCGGGAAGTGCAGCAAGAAGTGCCGGTTGTGTGGGGGCAAGCACAAGTTGAGCAAGTGCCCGGACAAAAGCCGAAAGGAGAAGGGCGAGGCAGCAAAAGGCTCAAAAGGGGGGAGTGATAGTGATGACTCCGAGGATGAGGAGCCGGGCGTGGCCTTAGCTCATATGATAAAGTTCCTAACCGGCAAGTCGAAAGACAAAGCCCTCATGGCTAAACTCGGGGGTGCCAACGTTCCCAAGCCGATCATACCACCGGAGGACGAGGACAGTCTTGAGATCTTGCTTGAGGATGATGCCGACATAGATAAGATGAATGAGGGGCGATGCCATGGCGTAGCGGAAGGAAAGCGCCGGTGCGTAGCCCGGTTGAAGGACCTTGAGTCTCCCTTCAACAGCCTTAGGATTAAGGCAGCCACTCTCATCGATAGCAACTATTGCGTTAAGCATCAGTACCAGCGAGCCAAGCAAGAGAGAGAGAATGCCTTGCGCCGGTGGGCAGCCGACATAGCACGAAGGGATCATCTGGCTCTAATGTGCGAGATGGGAGAACGGGGGTTAGAAGCCCAAATCAAAAGTGGGAGTCATCCCCTAATGGTTGAGGACATAGTGAGACACGAAGCCGCGAAGCAGGGTATCCCGTGGAACCGGTCCCTCTTGCCCATCATCCACTATGCAAAGCCCCGTGAACCCGGACAGTTCACCGAATGGGTCATTAGCCGACAACCGGTAACATGGGAGGCGTCGGGTGTACCCTCATGGCGGAAGGTGTACCGCCAACATGAACCTCAGGCCGGTGCACAAGCGAAGCATGTGTACTTCAGAGGTGGGGTATTCCCCCCCTCGTGGGGGAGTTGTGCCCCCGCCCGTAGCATCGGTGCCTGTACGCGCCCAAGAGGTGAAGGGTACTCCCCTCCGTCCGGTAGCACCCAACCCCCGTGGAGAGAGTAAGGGTAGACCAAGCGGGGCGAGCGGGACGTCAGTGGTACCTGCCCGAAGGTTGAGATTATTCAAAGGCCGAGCCGGCTGAGGCAGGTAGTGGTATCATGAGCCAAAACCTGAAATCTTTACTCAAAGCAAAAAGGGAAAAGGTACATGGGGTGAAGGTGAGGCCCGGCCCGGAGGACTACCAACCCGATGGTTTGGCGGACGTGGAAGATGAGCCCCCGAGATGCAGCCCGATGCCGATCCTTCCTCGGAATCCGACGGGGAAGGGGAGCGTGAAGGTGAAGAGTCCCCGGCTAGAGATGGGGACGTGGGTAGAGCTCCGGTAAGGGTGCCGTCCCCCATAGGTCCTGACCCTCGTGTTGATGCCGAACCCGGGGTGGGGATGCTACCGCCGGGACCGATGGCAATCCGGTGACTACGCCCTCCACCAGCCCAAGCAATAGGCGTAGGTCAGTGGGCGCTCGTGCGTTTGGCTTCCTTGAGACGGTCCGGGCCTCCGTGAGTGGGATGCCCTGGTTTGCGTCCATGCTAAGACGGTACCCCCTGCAGACCGAAAGGTGACTTCTCTGTTACCCCCTTCTACTAGTACCGGTCCGTCTACGGCCCCCTCAACCTCAGCTGAGCCTGATAGTCCTACTCGACTAGGTACCGGAGAGCGAGAGAGTCAACTCCGAGCCGTGGCAGAGCAGCAAGAGGAGATGCGCCGGTTGCATCGTCCGGCGTTGAGCGGTGAGGAAGAAAAAGATGAAGCTGACTTCCGAAACAGGTGGGGAGAGTGGACTAGGCTGTTGTACGACTGGGCGCAGGGGAGTGAGTATCCCATGAACAAGCCTAGGTGGCCAAGACATTGGGCCGTAGAAGGAGCAGCAGCAAATAGTGCCGCCGGGTTTCAACCTCGTACTAAGCCGTTCAGAGTCCGAGAAAGGGTGGTCGGCGGTGAGAGCGTACTAGAGAAGGAATACGCAAGTTTGCCGGAAGCCGAGGGAGAAGCTGACCCGGTGGACGACCTAGTTCGTTTCATGACCGAACGCGGATGGATGGCTAAGGGGATCCGGCTAGCAGAACAAGCCCTCCTAGGACGGAGTGCGGACAAAGACCCCATGTTCGATTCGGGAGCTACGTTGCACTTTGTGCCGGCCGGAGCTGAACAACGCCTGTTCAACATTCAGCGAGGGATGAAACGGGTAGATACGGTCAACGGGGAGACCACCGCGACTAAGAAGGGCTCACTAGACATGACGACCGTGAACGGAAAGGGGGAAAAGAACAGGTTACATCTAGGTAGTGTGTGGGTTAGCCCCAACATAGATGAAACCTTAGTCTCCGGTCCTCAGTTAGCCAAGGATGGTTACAGTGTAGTCCTCCACAGGAAGGGAGAGGGATACATCACTAAGGCCCGGATACCGGACATTTCCCCAGAGCTTAAGGCCGGGGTCCTTTACCTAGACGACAAGGACAAGGTGTGGCGTTTTGTGACGTCCACAAACCAAGAGCTGACGGCAGATAAGATTGAGGCTAGAGCTTTCTTTGGAAAGGAGATGGCTAAGGTCACGGAGTTGACTAGTGAACAACTTCACCAGAAGTTCAGAGGGCCCGGAAGCGGCATGCAGCGCCTCATCAGTGAAGCCTACGGAATTAAGATAGTGGGTGACAAAACCCATGAGCAAGCGGTAAAAGAGTGTAAGGAATGCCCAGCCGCCAAAGGAGGGAAAGTGAACCACCCGGCAAGCAACCAGTTGACACAGGTAGGGAAGTTCGAAGCTGTGGCGTTCGACAAGTCCGGGTGCCTACGCAAACCCCTCTATTGTGGGTTTTGGTACGGCATGGTGGGAATTGAGGCTAACACCGGGTATGCGTTTGGCCTCCTTCTAAAGGATGGCACCGCGGCACCACAAGTGCGCTTCATACGGGAATGCATAAACTTCATTGAGACGCAAAGCGGCAAGAAGGTGAAGGAAGTCCGGGTAGACGGTGAGCATATCTCAGCTGACTTCAAGGAGCTAGTCCGGGACAAGGGAGTGAGGAAGAGGATCAGCACCCTCAATGAACACAACAAGAACGCCTATGCCGAAGTGTCCCAACGTGACTTTTGGCGCAAAGCGCGTCATAACCTGGTTAGGCTCAGCTACCCTATGAGCTCTTGGGATACGCGTGGCAACACGCTATCATCTCACACAACCTTTCCCCGAAACGATCCGGTGGTGAGGTCCGGATGTTTGAGCTTATGCCCAGTGAAAGGAAGGTGAATTGGATAGCTTACCTTCATCCTTTTGGGTGTATATGCCACATGGTCATCGAGGGCAGGTTAGGACACGACGAGAGCCGGACGCACATGGCCGCCTGGTTAGGGCTGAGTTTGAAGTACTCCGCACACCTGATCCTGTGTGAAGGTAGGGTGTTCCCATCGTTAGTCATATATATTGTGCACGGTTGTGCTAATTGCGCGTTAGTTGTTAACAGTGTAGCTATATTGCCGAACTCCACAGGAGACGTAGGGTAGCTCACTTTGCGCTTGGCTTATTTGCGTAATCTAGTTTTTAGTTGCGCGTTGCATTGTGGACACTGACTCGTAAGGGAGTCTAATTAAGGGGGAGCATTGGACAATTAATTAGACCCTTCCTCCTCAACTACGTCAGTATTGCTATTTGGTACGTTTGTAGGCATCACCCCCCGGATAGCCGGTAAAAAATACCTTTTCCTGGTGACAGGTGCACCAGCTTGTTTTTCAGTATTATTTGTCCGGATTGGACCTGATGCCATTTTATTCATGGTCTGTTGCCGTTTTCCTTTTTGGCTTCACTGAGCTAATACAACGAGACATCATTCTCATTCTTGAGGACTGTGTTTGGTTGTATTACCGACTTTTTACGAGCTATCGTTGGGGGCATTACATTTGGAGTCCACATCACTAGGGTGATTTCTTTCTGCTTTGCCACACAGGCAACAGAGTGAATTTTTACTGACCTGTCTCACACGGGGACGTCAGACGAAAACAAATACTCCAACACAGCTCCCTCATAACTCTTTCACAAAACAAATAATTTGATTGGTCTCAAGCAGGTGTCTCGTACCCTCTAGCCCAATCAGTATCTGTGTGCTCACAAGGAGACATCAGATACAAACTCTCTGTCGTTCTTGCTGTTCTCACACAGAGACCAAGAAGAAGGAGGTGGACAGAAGAGTGAAGGAACACACACAAAACACAAACAAGCATAGGGACAGGAGCACAACACTCTACCCTTCTAGTTTGTGCATTTATCTGCATTATCTCACACATACGTCAGAGTATTTTTGCAAATCTCTGATCGTTTTCTAAAGGTAGGTCTGAGAACCTATCCGACCGACTGTCGACTTCTCAAGGAGAGCTTTTCTAGCTTCTCTATTACTATCTGTGTGTAGGTCCAAGTGCCTCATACTAGATACAATATAGAAAAGAAGGAGGAGAAAGTAATCTGAGTAAGGAGAACAAGAAATCGGAGAAAGTCTCAAAGACTATTTTTCTCAAACAAAAACAAACATACAAACAGTGTTTCATAGAGGACAGGGAATCTTATCCTACCCTCTCTATTAGTTTCTCTCTTCACTAGTCAATCGACTGAAGGAGGAACAGAACACAAACGAACAAAAACCAAACATAGGAGCTGACACTGTCCTCCTGTTGATCACTACTACGACATCATGTCGACAGAGACCGCCGAAGTGAGTGAATTCTCGGAGGCAGATCAAAGAAGAGAAGAAGAAGAAGCAGGAGGAGGAGGAAGAGGATTGAATGAAGGAGGAGGAGGAGGATTGAATGAAGGAGGAGGAGATGAAGGAGTAGGAGGAGGAGTAGAAGAGGGCTGGGATGATGAAGGAAGATATGGAGGAGACGAAGATGAAGGAGGATTTGAACAAGAAGAGCGGGAGGAGGAGGAGCATATGGTAATCCCTTACCACCTGCCTACACGGGAGGAGGAGGACGAAAAATGATCGACTTGATTCATAGTGATGGAGAGGAGATCACAGTGGAGGAACAACAGTGGGTGCAAGACCACTATGACCTCACTAAAAAAGAGTTTGATAACAAGATGGGGGTAGAGAATGATACCTATGTGTGGATCCCTCAGGATCAAAGAAGAGAGAAAAGTCGTGCTAAAAAGGATGTCTATATCCTATTATCAAACACAGCACAGCTCCTCGGCAAACTGGTCTCTGATCCAGAAGAGAGAAAGAAGATACAGCATATCAAGTTTGGGGACACACACACCCACCTTGAATTACTCGATGCTATCTTTGGGGTGTACACTCAAACCCTGATTTGGGAACGTACATACGGCCCACGATGTGAGGGTTACCTCCAGTACACAAACCCAAGAGCAACGGCCAGATTCCTCGCGACTGGTCAGGAGGCAGTCGATGTAACAAAAATGAAGACCAATCTGGGTTCGAAAAACTCGAGTGGTATATTTCATTTTTTTACAATGGAAATAAAGGCCTTGGAGGAGGGGAAGGCAGAGATGGAAAAAAGCATTAAGGCAGCAGGAGAAACTCATCCTGTGATTGATGAGTTAGAGAAGACCGACAGAGTTCTGACCAAGATCAGACTGTTGATGGGTGCGTTACTGCACAAGGAGGCATGGAAGAGATGGATTCCTACCAAGGATCACTCTGTCCTTAAATCACTTAGTAATGCACCACCGGTCGCCAACAAAGCAGGTGTTGACCAATATGTGGAGAAATATAATTTTCTCAGATCTGCTTCTGAATTGGTGGCCTTTATCACTCATGCTCAAAAGCTGGTGATATCTGAGAAGAAGAAGGCGAAAGAGAATGAGGAGTTCGAGAAGACGATGAGACTGGAAAGAATGAAAGCAAAAGTGAGTGGTGCAAAGACACACCCTCCGACATATTTGACCCCACCAGCTCCTGCCCCACCAGCCCCTGCACCCTCGGGCTCAACTACGGTGGTGGTCACAAACACGGAGAAGAAGGACAGACAGAACATCATAAATGCCTTCAAGGGGAAGAAAGGAGGAGTGGCAAGTCTCATGCTATATGCCAAGACGAGCTCAGACAAAGACTCTGATGCTTCGCTTTTGAGCAAGCTCAAAGAGATCAATGCCTGCATGAAGGCTTTTCCTTGCGACGAAACGCAGGAATACGAGGCCCTTGTTACTGTTTTTGACCGAGCTCAGCAAAATCAGCAGCGCGGCGAAGGCTGGCCTCTTAGGCGCCGATGTTGTGTTGCGCTTGGATAATGATACGCCGCCAGGTCCGATCTTGAATGGGGAGGAGGATGACTAGCCTGCAATCGACGCTAGATTGCTCCAGGAAGACTCAGGTGCTGCGAGCAAGGGCATTCGAAATAGACTGATCCACCGTTGCCCGGGTCCCTTGTGAGTACGCGAGCTCAGGCGTTGCGCAAATCCAACTTGACCTTCATCGTCAAGCCCATCACGCAATGTTGCTACAAATTTGCGCCCTCAGCGTCCCCCGAAGAGCAGAGGGACAAGATGAAAGCGTATGCAATTTGAACACTGCTTGTTTTCTCTTATAAACATGATCTGCGCAGGCTGGTCATCGCGTACACCGTGCACGATGGCCCGGACGTGGCTGACGCGGAGGTTGCGTACTTTGCGTGGTTGCCTGAGGGGCAGTACTGGAGCAATCTCGGGCTCGACTTGGTGGTACGAAACGCAGCAATAAGTAGATATGTGCCATGCAATATGCTTTGTAGCTTGATTTCGTGGTAACCAAGCAAGTGCCTCCCGAAGTAGTCTTTTTGATCGGGTAAATATGCTCTGCTTGGTCCAATATTGCATTAGTGATGTCTTGCGCAGGCCTGGTCGACAGCTGCTGCCAGAGAAGCAGGGCACACCTGCCCCCAAAGCGTTCAAGGTGTGGAAGCGCCAGCTTCTCCTCTCTGTGAGGGCTAAGGTCCCCGGAGAGGAGGGTAAAGTCATCGTTTCTGCGATGAAGAGGACATAGATCCCGTAGCCACCAAGAAGTATTGGGATGACCACCCGGGCGGGACCACTAAGGAGTTCTTGCACAAAGCCGTCGACGTGCTTGTGAAGCCGCATATTCGTTTCGCGAATGCACGAAACAGTGGCATCGGGGGTGAGCAGAATGATAACCACTGGCATGGCGGTGGCGGCAGCGGTGGGAATGGCGGTGGCGGCCGCAATAATGGCATGTACGGCGGTTACGGAAGCCAGCAGCTGCCGGTAATTTGGCAGCCGGGCTATCATCAAGGTGCCAACAGTCTTTCTGCTTATTTAGCCCATTTGCAGCAGCAGACAAGCGCATATTTGTCGCAGTCGCAGCAGCAAAGCACTTCTTTTATCAACTACATGGCCTCCCGCTTGGATTAGCGGGACGGGTGGCGGTATGGCGTCTGGTGCGGTGGCACGGAGTCCCGAGCGCATCTATTGCCCAGGCAACTTAGTTTTATTATTTTGTTTTGTTTTGATTGCATTTTCATGCGTTTTTGCTGCAGTAAATTTATGATTTGTAAGAATAATAATATATTAACTTTGGCATAGACACGTGTGTTTGCGTTGTGCGGACTGATTTCGCGATGAGTTTGCGAACTGTTAGATGGTACTGCAGCGAAGATAAAAGTGTTTTTAACGTTCAAAAATATTAAATTTGCATTAATATTGTTGATTATTTGCTTTTAATGCATAATTAGCTTTCCAGCATTTATAAGTTTAATATATGCAATCCGTACGAACTACGACTTTCCGGCCCCTGGTATTTTTCAGAGGGTCATATACTTTGATGAAGGTAATATTGTTGGTACGGTATGTAGGATTGTGTACACAATGATGAAAATGATGAAGGTAATATTGTTGGTGCAGTATGTAGAATTCTGTACACAAGCAAAGAGAGTCATGGCTGCACCAAGTGATGTTGTGCCACTCAGGTAACTTTCGTTGTGTAGGCGCAGGCGGAGACCAAGGAAACAAGCGAAACTGAGTGTCCACCGCTACCGGCGAAATTAAGCGTGAGGGTCGGTTGCCTGGCCAGCGCTCAGAAAGAACCAGGAGGAAACAATCAAGATGGAAATTGGGACTGGCGCAACGACCATTACCACTATGCAACAAAGCGCGTGAAAGAGAACGCCACGTACGTCGGTAGCTACGCTATGGATGCCCTTGCTATGGCGTTCCACTGTGTATGGAGCACTGCAACATACTGCAACGCTGTCCTAATCTGCAAACTTAGGAGGAGATGCGGATACAGTATCAGCTATAACAGGACAAACCGCAGGAGACATCTACGGGGTCGGTGCAATACCTAAAGCTTGGCTAAATGCTGTGCAACAGTGGGACAGGCAAGGACAAATAGCACTAAAAGCGGTGAGGCTGTACCGGGAGGGCCTGCAAGTGTCAGGTAGAGAATTATCTGTATCATTATCTTGTTCAGATTTCAGGAAACTCAGAAGCAAGTGAGCTTGTTGTGACTGCTGTGACTGGAAACTGAATTTTTGCTTTGTGTGGCTATGGTAGATCAACCTCCGAACTCCACCCTTCAAGCAAGTACTGCTGCTTCGCCAGGAAGAAGTGCAGCGTTTTCACCTTTACCCGTAACTTCATTGCATGCGCGAGAGCTGATACTTGGATTGAAAGGAGATGTGGAAGGATTGCAAGGTGACTCTCTTGGGATCATGGACCTACAAGATTTTCTTAAGTTGTGAAAACCACCACCGGCAGCAGCACCACTACCAGCATCCCCAGCTCCTGCCACACCTTCAGCAGCAGAAATTCCTGCCACCCTGGCGGAAATTCGACGAGCACGGGAAGTTCACCAAGACTCGCAGCAACGGCACTAGCAGTGTTTGAACGTCATCTATGTTAATAATTAAAAAAGAAATGACTGACCTTGCAACCCAGTGCAGTATACGATCATTGCCAAACTGCAGTATATGGGGAGGCACCATTAGCTTCTGTTTGGTTGGGCGCCACCGGGAATGGCGGGGAAGCGGCCATTTCCTCTGCAGTGTTAGAAATAGGATCTGGGAGTCGGTTACTTAAATTTTGTGATTGTGTGTGTATTTCGTTTTTTATCACTTTAGCTGAACCATTTTGCTGTTTTGTGTCGTGGTTGCTTAGATGTCTCAGGTGACTTGGGAAGCAGTTGATGATGCACTGGAAGACAAATAAAATGAAAAATAAGGACGGTGATGAAAAGCCTGCCTCCTTGAACACGAAAAAAAGAATTAAAAAAGAAAACAGGGGATACCTGCTCACTTTAGAATGGGATATCACCATCCTCACTACCGCGTTTTTTCGTGTTCAAGGAGGATATCGTACTCGACAACTGATCAGGATAAGTTTCCACGTCCCCGATGTGAGGGTACATGACGCTCCTCTCCTTTCTCACAATGGACACCCCTCTCTCGATGAAACCGCGTCCCTGGGGAATTTTGATGCGTGAACGCCGGTCAGTATGAGTGGTCTCGCCTTAATGAATTCCATAGATTCTGCGCAAAGCGCTTGGACAAAAATGCGTCATGAATCCTTTCCAACCTGCAGTTTAGGGGGGGGCACCAATGTAATGTTCGGCTGGGTGCCACCGGAATGGCGGGGAAGGAGCCATTCCCTGCAGTGTCAGAAATAGAATCATTTGGCGTGAAACAACGCTGTGGCGCTGGACCTCTCTCTCTCTCTCTTTTTGTCTCTCTTTTTCTGTCTCTCTTTTTCTGTCTCTCTTTTTCTCTCTCACTTTCTCTATGCCTTTATTTATAAATATAAGCAAAATTACTAGTAAACCCATTTGACGTCAGAGAAGTCTTTCTGCTATGCGATCTTCTTGATACAGCTTGAGCGATATCATCAGTAGTGGTACGACAGACAGTGTCAGCGACGCCTGCAGCATGTCTTTTACATGAGGGAGTTTCCTCATTGCCGCTCAGTATGAGTGGTCTTGCCTTAGTGAATTCCGACTTCTGACCTAGTGAATTCCGACTAGTCCCCTGACATAGTGAAATGCGATTACTGACCCAGTTGCTTGTGCTTGTGCCAAAGTATTTTGCTATTTTGTGACCTGCATCCAAACTGTTTCGCTATTTTGTGTTGTGGTTATTTAGATGTCTCAGGTGACTTGGATGGCAGTCGATGATGCACTGGATGCTATCAAGAAAAAGTTTGAAGAGATCGACGCAAGCGAGAGAAAAGGCATGGAGAGAGTGATCTTCTTGGACTCTGTTTGCATGGCCACAGCAGTAAAGTTCGCAGCGAACAGACTCAAGCGACATTTCAAGAAAATTCTTGGTGATTGGGATTACATCTTGTGAGTCATGTTTTTGCGAGCGGTCACTTCTTCTTTGCAGCGATACGTATCTCGGGCCAGGAGCAATTGATTGTGCAATCTGTTGGTGCAAGAGGAGAAAATACACCGCTTCAATCGTATGTAGCAAAGCTTCGTCAATACTTACTCATACCTGAGAACAAAGTCGAGTTACCGAGAGATCGTCTGGGATTGCGTACAGATGCAAGGGGAGCAAACGCATGCGCGGGTTGCGCTGTAGCTGCTCTAGAGGAATATTTAACAAGTGGTGGAAAGCTTTCGAATAGAGAAAGAGTGCATGAGGAGGCCGAAACATGGATGGCCTGGCTCAGAAAACGAGACAAGGAAATGAAGTATTCTGCTAAGAAGTAACGCAATGTTTTCGCTTATCATAGAAGAAATGGAATACAGTGGATAGCAGCGGCACCATCAGGACCAACCGCCAGCAGCAACAATTACTCTACTGCGAACTTCATTTGTAAAAAATATTCTTGTACCAACAGAACAATATAAATTATAAACATATTTTGCATTTACTTTGTTTAATACTTCTGATTTACTTTATCCCGGCCATTTGCAAATATTTTCTTAGTGAAGTTGTGGATAATTGTTATATACTAATACGAATGTCCCCTGTACCAGTCGCGTACTTGTAATTCGATGTCAGTAACAAACTGTGTTATGTATACAAGTACGTATATTGAAGAAACAAGGATATTATTAACATTGTCAATGTGCGAAGGTTGCGATATTCCTCGTCACTTACGGAAAGAAGTTTATGAATATAACACCATCATTACCAATACATTGAATCAGAAGTAAATGTAAGTAACTACCAGCGCTAATAGTATATACACAAGCACATCTATTAAAGTAAGTGATATTACTCGAAAATGATGTCGGAGCGTCACAATAAGTCTTCTCACTATAAGAAATTTGGATTATAGCACAAGCATTACTCATGTATTTCATAAGAAGGTATCCACAATGAATTGATAAGTTAAACCGGTAGTAGTAGTATTAGTAGTAGTATTAGTAGTAGTATTAGTAGTAGTATTAGTAGTAGTATTAGTAGTAGTAGTAGTAGTAGTAGTAGTATTAGTAGTAGTATTAGTAGTAGTAGTAGTAGCAGTA